>JADLZK010006280.1:0-10484 GCA_015847255.1 Hyparrhenia diplandra | reverse complement strand
TAGAAGTGGTAGATACATCCCGCTTACCTTGCCCAATCCCGTGAAGAAATCACAGGAGACACAGATATATGAGGGGAGTCATCTCTTCATTAGTTATCATAGGTACACACATAGTCTCTTTATATAGATGTAGCCATCAGGGCATATATGGTAGCCTCCAAGGCCCATATGGTATGAGCCCATCATTCCTCTAATTGAGGAATTCTTAACACTCCCCCTTGGGCGAATACCGTGACAAATATATGCCTCGTTAAAACTCCAAAAACCCAATGGAAAAAAATGAAGAAAGAGTGCATTATTGTTGTTAAATGCATTTGCACATTGTTGCCTCATTAAAAACCTTACATGAGAAAACTTCGGGGAAAACTCATCAAGGAAAAAAAGAGTACAACAGATGTCTTCGGGACAAATTATGACCTTCTGGATCATATCATTTTGAATTCTCTATAATCTCGATCAAGGGTTAATACTCTAGGTGAGTTCTCCCCCGAACCTTGTAGAACTACCCTGCTATGTCAAAAAACGCCTTCTACGAGGAAGCATATGCACATAGAAACTTAGCAAATATTTGCATGCATAGTCGATCGTTTCATATAACCTTAACGTCACGTTACTTCGGAACCCATGAGATAAAATTATACATAAATAAACCCATACTTAAATGGCATCATGATAGAGGCTTCAATTCAGTAGAGCTTTCAAACTCACCCTTTTCGAATAACACCTTCTAGGTATTATTTGAGATCTTCAAGTCTCATGAATTATGATCAATATCATGTAAATACTCCCCCTGATGACAACATTCATTGAGGTCATCCATTGCCACGACATTAGTCGTCATTCAAAATAAACATAGGCATGAATAGTCCAAGGGAGATTACAAGATGTGATTTCACAATAGTTAGTCTTCATGACATTTGTTTCACTGTTCTTCAAGAACAATAAGAATATAGAATAATGCTAAGAGCATTGTCATGCATATATTAGAGTGCATATTTGTGCAACGTAAAGTTGTAAAGACACACCTTCGAGATGTGATTAATAATCATTGTTCCTTATATAATAATTTTCTCTATTCATAATAGTGACTCCTTCGAGGGATTGACTACAGATTCTTCAAGAATCTTTAATACATAATAAGACATCACTGTCCACAAAACTAGCGAATGGGACGTATTGCTAGTAGCACCAAATATATCATATAACTTTTTAGAGGATATTTCAATTCCAAATCTTCGGTGGATAATGCTATCTATCAAGTATACACATGCATAACAAAAGCTCATGGAATGCACATGTGCTTATATGGTATACTTTTGTTGCTTTTGGTTCCTCTTTTTTTATTATCTCTATTGGGTCATATATGGGTCTTTATCCCTTTCAAAGAATTCACATATTTTGGTGCATTTGGACTTATAACCATATTCCTTCAGGGGAAAAATGCTTCAGGGGAGTTGTTGTCTTTATGGAGAGGTTACTTCACATAAAGGACAATATTGGTACGAGATTTAAATGTTGCTTTCCATGGATTTTCGAATCCCATTACTGCATATTTAATTCATGCCATTAGCCAGATTCATTATATAGCGGAACATATTTTATAGAACTTATGTCAGAGCTGGTCTATGATGACCATTTGAACCATCGCTTTTCACCACACACTTTTGAATGACGACCCATAATTATCCGAACATCAGGTTCTAGATATTCACTTAGCGATTTCTGGTTCAACCTCAATTGCATGTTTCATTTGACCCGATATGAGAGCTTCAAGCACTCTTGCCATGTACTTTGTTCCGATCCGGATTCTCATAAAGAGATTCATTTAGCAATTATAGAGGTAAACAAGTGTCGACACATATTTTCCGACTTTAAACATCTTAATAATGATCTTCATTATTTCCCAAAATGATAGATCCATTGTTGTTCTGTATTCCCAGCATTATAGTATGCGCGCATTGCTAGGATTTTCATCTTCAGGATGAACCTCATCGAGAGGTAACTCACTAACAGGGTGTTTTCTCTACAGGAGTATGAGAGGAGTTTTATCACATACAATGTGAGATTGCTTCATGAGCATATGCTTGTGACATAGGCCACTAGATCTTATTTGCAGGCGTCCCCGCATAATTTGATCAAACTGCCAATGTCAAGTGGATATGAAATTAATCCCGGGTGTATCCACATCTACTTACGGCGTAAGTATTCATTTATTTTAACCAATTTGGTTCTCCTCATCAATACAATTATCTGGCATAACTCCACACTATACAATAGAGGAGTGTAACTAAACAACTAGTTTAGTTTGCATTTGTGTGTTTTTTATTCATAAATATCAAGGCATTCTACAAAATGGGCATTCATCTCCCCTAATGCCAAGATATTTAATAGCATACTAAAAATCCCCAATCATCAACTTCAAGTGGTGTATGTATGCTTTAGTGGTGATTTATCTGGGAAATATTACGCACAGGGGGTATATTACTATTTTTATATGCAGTGAGCTTGGACTTTATTAATGCAGTTGCATGAATACTGCGTTGCATGTAATTCTTCTACAGGAGGAGTATATATCCTTAACTTCTTGTTGAGACCATAACTTTTAGTGAAGTATAAACTGTTGCTCTTCAAGTTCTTGCTTTCAACAAAAACGTATGTAGTCATCTAGACTTAACATCTTATGTTACTGACGTAACCCATAATTTAGGCAAAAACAATCCTTCGAGGGTCTAATGCTCACCAATTGTTGTACAATTGACAATCGATCGATCCATCTGTGTATATTGACCTTCTAGGTCATATGTATGAGAAAAGACAACTAATGGTGACATTGCGCTTTCAGGCGCGTTAGCTTGGTGTGCATATAATAGCAAGAATGTGCCATTTAGCCATGGTTGTAGAGCAAGAAGCTTTTGATGCAGAGTTATTTTATAGTCCAGCTCCTTATTGCCCAAAAAGCAACCCAATTACTCGTACCATAGAGCAAAATTGAGTCATTGTATTTATTGCAACATATTTGTATTCTATATAAAGCATGGCTTGGATCAATTCATTTTTCAAAGATGAAGAGAGAAGCTTTTAATAGAATAGATAAGACCAAGAATTTTTTTATTTATCTAGGAAATGTTATTTTGGCTGCTTGGCGAGAGCAATAAAGACCGATATCCTTCCGAATAGACTCTCAAGTCTCAACCGATAGTGAAAATTTCATATGACAAAAATATATATCAAGGAACATATGTAGTTGTCACATTCCATATGGCACTTCGTGAGCCTAGGATAACTACTATGACTGATAATTGATTGATATCAAAATTAGCTTCTAGCTTTATTGTGATGTGGGATTCATACTTGTTGCCTGATTTCCATCTTTTGGCAGTTGACAAGTCAATATTAATACATTTGTTCGGTGTGGCATATACGGGGCTACTAGCCAACATATTGTCGCATAGAGTAGTCACTCCACCGTATCATTTGGCTTACTTGTAGACAATGATTTCCCTCTATGATACCCATTGTCATTTCAACGACTATAGATACCGCTAAACCGAGTCTTGATATGCACTTCGGGCTTCACTAGTCCAAGAAAGGGCAAACGGTTTTCTTCATCATGAAGAAGTATTATGTTTTCACACAAAAATAAACTCAGAATATTAATTCTTCTGATCTTATTGAAGCAACATCATGTTGCCTAGGGAAATGTATTATCTATCTGTTACCTTAAAGTCAAGAAACGTTGGTTTGAGACAAACCTCGCTTAGGATGACACCTCATGCTGGTTCTCAGCAAAGACGAGACAAGGGCAACATGTTGACTTCGTGGTCTTTTGTTAACCCGACTAGTGTTGTAAGCCTATATTATCATGTTTGGTAAAATATACCGACCACAACGATATAATCTCCCCTCGGGGAAAGTTACAAGTGAATCCCAAATTCATGCGCCTACTATATCAACAAGTCTCATGCAATGTTTTTTTTTTTTTCAAAGTTACTTCGGGTAAATAAAACCAAAGCATTAAAGAGAACACTAGAGAGAGAGAGAGAATGGTCTTATATACATAGCCATACATGTTTCTTTTATTTCCCAGAATTTTCCAAGCATATGTGCTTTTCTATGTTATCTATATATTTTTTTTTTTTTGAGATTACACAAGACAACGCAGACGCTCAACACGCACGCACACTCACCCCTATGAACACACGTACGCAAACCCTACCCTTATGAGCACCTTCGAAGGACTGAGCCGGCAAATCTTGATCATAGGCTAATACTTTGGGATTATATAGCCCATAGAAAACATAATCCTTCATACACATTGCAAGGAAAAAATAATAATAAAGACTATGAAAACTCACGATTGGTCAAAATAAATATGTGGAAGCTCATAAACCTAGAACATTCAGCTTCTAGATATACTATAGAACTTGCATCAAAATTTAAATAAAATATGATGAATTTTAAAATCAATATATAAAGCATAAATTGTAATTTGGAGAGACATATTACATGATCTTCGGATCTAGCAAAGAAAGAGTTTGCACATAGACAATATCCTACGGTGGTTGCATGGCCGCACTGAAAGCAAGTAGCATGTGTTATCCCAAAGAAACAAAGTTGTCTTAGTGGTACCCAAACATAAGTCAACAATTTATCGTTCAGCGACTAACTCTTGGAATACAATGTTGATGGCTGCAACATCAAGTCTTGTTACAAAGAGCTTCAAGCCACCTATAATATGATGCAAACGTGCAAATCGACTAGCTCAATAGCCACCGTTTCAACAGAAAAAAACACAAGGACCTAGAGGCCCCCAATCCTTTGTCATGCAAAATAAGCCCCAAAGGGTTGCCATGATCACTCAAGTCACAGTGGCTACAGGCCACTGAATCCAAATAAATTTAATGACCAAACGATGGTAGCACCATGCCATTACGTATCATCTTCACGATTAGACATAAAGGAGCATGCCAAACAACAACTAGGAACCATTCTAGTGGCATGTGAAGGTCTAGTATGCTAGCAATAAAATAATTTATTGATTAAACAAGCTAGCAGAAAGAATCACTAGATAACCAATCTACTAGACTAATCTGCAAGATTATACGAAGTAGATTAAAAACTATGTTCGTGAAGACATACCAAGTGCTACGTGGAACAAGGTCAGCAGGCGTAGATGCTGCCCGTGAGACGCTGAGTCGAGATCGAAGATTGTTGCTAAATCTCTTCCAAGCACAAGGTTAATGATGTGATTTCCATGCGACGACGAGCAGTCATTTGCCCAGACAATCGTGGCCTGCCCCGTACGCACTTGTGCCCGACGACAATGGCGTGTGTGCACTTAACCAAGACGTGTCTCCCAATTTGGCGACGAAGCGATGCAGCAGAGCGACCAGGATGGCTGCGAACATGCATAATGCATCCATGCACGCAGATGTGTGTGCTGAATAATCAAAACTGAGTTTGATCTTTCTCGAATGTAGAGGTTGTGGATCATAGTGCCGTCACGCGCTGCCAAGTGCTGTACCAGTCATAGGCAGCGCTCCGGCCAGGGTCGGGAGCAACTCATCCCCGATGAATCAAATATGGATCAGAAAAACAAGTTTGTGATTAGACATGAACCGATCCGATGCAAATTAAACACGGAAAAGAAAAATCAGTTGCTTTTCTCGTGGAAACCATGAACTAGGATTAATCTATTAGAGATTTATTAGCAAGAAAAAAAATCAAAGACAAACCGTTGTTGCCTTGTTCTTGCGTGTGCGAACATGCACAAGATGCAGATCGCATCCATGTAGGCTTGCCATGACGTTGTTGAGAACTCCAGGTCTCCAGGAACGGCGGACATGCAGAGCACGCACGTGATCCAACTGGTATGCATACCTGATCCAAGCACAGTTCAAGTTGCCTGAATCCTGCGCACAGCCGCACAGGTTGCTAGCGGCCACGTCCGCGATTGATCCCAAGTGTCGCGAAGGCTGGCTAATCTTGCGCCGTCACGCACGCGTCGATTTGCTCGGGGTAGATGGCGCTCCCGCAAGGTATCAACCAACGCATCAGGTTCAGATCGGAACGAAAGAGATCAGTTCATCGTATCCATGGCAAAAATAAATTGATCTAAACGCAACGATCAAGAATGACTCACCCAGCGGTGAGCTGCTGATAACGTGTTGAGAATCGGCCTACTCACGGATTACGGATCCGTTTTCCCGTTTCCGATCCAAGAAAAGAGGCGTGTAGAAGTGGTAGATACATCCCGTTTACCTTGCCCAATCCCGGGGAAGAAATCACGGGAGACACGGATATATAGGGGGGAGTCATCTCTTCATTAGTTATTATAGGTACACACATAGTCTCTTTATATATAGATGTTGCCATCAGGTCATATATGGTAGCCTTCAAGGCCCATATGGTATGAGCCCATCATTCCTCTAATTGAGGAATTCTTAACAAAGACTACTATGTAGTGAAAACAATATCGATAGGTTTTATCGTCAAAAAAACTTATTTATCCTGTGAAACTTTTATCATACCTTTTTCCATTAATACTATATATCACATCACCTTTTATCCTATGAAACTTATTTATTCTGTTCTAAGGGTGGTTTTATCATACTCTTATAAAATTTTCAATAAAATCGCCCTTAGAACAGAATGTTGCGTCAAGACCATTATACCAAGAATCCAAGATACTTTGGGTCTAGTTGGGGTGTTTGGTTGGTGAAATTTTTGGGTTTAGCTACTGTAGCATTTTTCGTTGTATTTGGTAATTGTCATCTCACCATGGACTAAACTAGGCTCAAAATATTCATTTCGCACTTTACAGCTAAACTATACAATTCATTTTGTTATTTATCTACATTTAATGCTTAATGCATGAGACAAAAATATTTAATTTGACGGATACTGTAGTACTTTTTGGATTCACTTTTTTTGAACTAAACACCCCTAACTAAACTTTCTTAGTTTGGTTAGTTTTAAAAAAAATATTGCTAGCATTTGTACCGAAAAATAAATTATTATAAAAATATACTTAAAATATATCTAATGATACTAATTATGCATTATAAATATAAATATTTTATATATATTATTGATTAAAGTTAGAATTATTTGACTTCTTATAAAGTGATAATGACATTATTGTGGGACGAAAGGAATAGAATATTAAAAGATTGTTGTTGAATGGTGAGACTAGGCCTTAGCCTTGTGTATGCATGGCTATTGTTGTGGCGAGCATAGGCCCCAACAAGCATGTGGAACGGCCAAACACACAACATTCTGTGAATGCCAAATAGACTCTCTGTACTAGCTCGTCATATGTCTATTAGCCACCTGGCTCAAAGACTAATGGTTTGGAAAAATAACTCTTCTGCAATGTATTTTATTCAACACCTCACCTTTTTTTTTAAAGAAAGAACGGCAAAATATTTGCCACGATTTTTATAAAACAAAGAAAGAAAGAAAAAATGACAAGCACCAGCTTAGTTCTTTTTAATAGAAACTAGGCCGTAAAAAATCATACAACTAGGAATATTATCCCACTCCTCCTGTACACAACCATGGTACAACTTTCACAACTCACGCCACCACTTGTAACTTGATTGCTTCACCTCACCTCTTCACTAGTCCATGAAACACCATAACGTGGCCAATGGTTTGACAAATTACTGTTATAAATACTCTTCGTTATATCCTTTGACCCACAAAACGTCGATCATATTTCCCAACATATATCATCATTAGAACGAGAAGAAGATGTCTTCCGAGAACCCTTCATCACATCAGTCCCGCTCGTTATATTATAGAAAAATAGGATTCGAATTCGAAGATTATTACTAATGGAGTTAAAGTGAAATTTTAAGTCTCTCAAAAGTAAGAGGAATCAAACAAATAAATGAGATGTAAGATTCTTATAGTTGACACAAATTCGATCAGGTTCTTGTGGATCATGTATTTGAGCGTACGTACATACCCATATGTTAATCACCAGCCAGGGTGATGTAGACGATCAGGCCGCTCCCAAAAGTCAGACGTACCGGCCCCGGCGGACCACGACGCCGCTGATGCTGCGTAAAGTAATGTGATGCGCACTGGAAAGGGAACAGGGCAGGCTTGCATGTCACAGGCGCGGGCACCACCGCGAGGGCAGCGGAGCGGAGAGGCGAGTCCGGGCGTATTCGGCGAGAATCCGGTGTCAGACAACGGGCGGAACGGGCTACACTCATCCGGTGTCAGACAACGAGTATATACCAGCTGCATGCTCCGCCGCCGATGAGGACCCAACCGAGAGACAGTCATCGCATTGGTTCGTTCTATCCTTCCCGGACACCAACAGGCAACGGGTTCCTGGCGCCCTCGGCCGGCCGGCCGCCGGCGCGGAACTGTGATCACGGCGCCCGTGCGCGCGCTCGCTATTGCCAGTTGCCGCCCGCCGCGCGCTTTCGGTTGGCGCTCGCCTGGCTGGCGAGTGTCGTTTTGCCGAGCTCGGCAGTCAGGAGGCACGGGCTGGCGGTGGTAGCTGTTGAGTGTTGACACGAGTCGCGACGTCGATCTGTTTGTGCGTTCGGCCCCGAATAGTATAGTACCCTGGCAGGTCGCATCGCTTAAGATGGCAGTACGACAAGCGACAACGCTTTGGTTGAGTGCGTACGAGAGGCGCCGTTCTAGTGGACGGATCCGGGTCAGAGTAATGCTACAGTGGTACGTGCAACAACACCAACTAATCATACTACTTGCTATTATAATATTATTAGTAGTAGCTGCTCATCCATCTATCTACCAATTAATCCTAGTACGTACAGTACGTACGTAGTACAATCCAACCAATAATCCACGGTTCTTTAGTGACCTGTTTGATCGAGCAGCACGTACGTGGTGTGTTGTTGGTGACACGTCACCAATCATCAGGCGATCACAAAATATAACGTGCTCCTGTCGAATGCCGTCCAGTTACTACTCGTCTACTGGATTACGATCTGAACCCTCAATCAACGAGACAAGGGTACAGAATCCCCAAAATCGGGGGCGACACTCGCACTCGGCCGGGCCTCTCGATTCATACTCGTACGTAACATATGCGTGTCCCGGTGCGGTTATGCCGGTGGACCGAGGGCACAGTAGCACAACACAACGTTAGCTGCGGCGGATGCTCCATGCCTCCCCGGACCCCGGATCCATCCACGCTGTACGTAGCCAACTGCGGTGCGGGCATCGTTGGGTTGGGTGGCCGGGACGACGGACGCAGGCAGCAGCGCATGTTACGCCTCGGCAGGGCATTATTGGCCAGGCCAGGACCATCCGGCGCAGCAGCTGTTTTCTCGTCGCCCACCGCGGAAAAGGCCTACAGGCTACAGCAGCAACGCCCGGGGCCGGCTCAGGCTGGCAACAAAAGCGACGCATATGGCTACAGTTACGTTGGGGGTCGACGACGTGTGTGCCGGCTTGTGTGGTTCCTGCTGCCCCGGGCGGTATGTATGTATGTATGTACTCACTCTTGTACACGTAGTACGTCTACAGCCAGCTCATACCCGGTAGTCCTGATGATCCTACCCGACGTCGCCGTCGTTGTGTGATGGATGAGCCCGATCCCTGATACCTGATTGCGCCGCCCTAGCTACCTAGGCATCTCGCTACTGCCAGCCAGGCCGCAAAAACTTGTCCGTTTTGCATTGGGGCCGGGCCGGTGACCCAGAGTTTTGCTTGCATTGCCTCCGGATATGGCCGGCCGGTATGGCCAGGCGGCCGCCACAGTTCCCTGCTTCTCCTATGATAACTAGCTTTCCAGCCAATGAAACTCTCTCGTAATAACTATATCTATAATATAACCTGGCTAAAACTGACATGATTCGTGATCCAAAAATTCAATTCAAACGGAACTCGTTTGGTAGATGTAAATAGGCTTTGGTTTAGTCACTCGCTGGAGCTGGACTAGTTAGGCGAATCTTCAGTAGCCTGCCGACCTCGCTCCTAGTAGTTTCAAAATTTTCCACCTTCCGAACTCAGGCAGGCTGGACCTGAACATGTTAGCCCTTCATGCCGATGGGCCCACGAACCTAAGTTGGGCTGGACCAACGAAGTTATTTTTGACATGGGCCCTGGTTGGTTGGTGTTCGCCACCGGCCTTGGTCGTGAACCACATTACCACGCCTGGGACCAGATTCCGAGCGCGACAGAGCGCAAGTCCAAAAGTTTTCCCCGGAACCGAAGGCACTGCCAGCTCCAGACAGCAGCTGCCTAGGTACGCAAAATTCCTAACGCCGTGGACGGTTTACGCGAAGACTATTCCTGGCATTCGGAGGCGGCCGACCTTCCGACGTGGTTGTACAGTCGCAAAAGATCACGGGGCAGTTAGCGCACCGCAAAAAAATAATAATAAAAAAGACACGATCGTACCTGAAAGAATGAACCAACGACTTCAAAATTAACAAATTACCACATGGGTGGTGCTATAAGCATGGTGTAAATTATCCAAAAGACTAGAGTGT
>JADLZK010006275.1:0-52769 GCA_015847255.1 Hyparrhenia diplandra | reverse complement strand
GTTAACAGCCACCACTCTACTGGCTGAATACCAATTTTCCCGTTTGCAGACTAGCGCTGAAAATAGAGGAACGCAAAGGTTTGGGCCCATACTGAGAACTTCCATTGTTATTGAACAAATGGGCCGAAAAGAGAGAAAACATGTGTGCATCCTCATTTCCCCTGGCAAGAAAAACTTGCTTAATGATTCCTTCATAGAATATGCCATCTCTCTAGAAAAACTAAGGAAAACATGTGTGCATCCTCATTTCCCCTGGCAAAAAAAAAAAAAAAAAAATGCCAGCGTCATTTCTCTCGAGCCCTGTGGGCATGTTTAGATCTTATTTTCATAGTGAGAATTTGGAATCTAGATAATGAATGTCGAATACGAATTCTGGATAGAAAAAAGAGAGATGTATAGATTCCATCCTCATAGTAATTATTGTCTTTACATAGTGAAAATGTCAAAATAGCATGTTTGGGTAGATAATCTCATTTTAAAATCTGAGTGTTTGGATCTCATTCTCATTTTCCTTAAGAGCTCTAAACAAGGTGCCTAAGTACACATTACATTAGTTGAAAAGGTAATCACCTGTACTTTTTAAGTGCAGACCACTTTCACTTTTCAGCATTTATATATGTTGACGCAAGCGCTGTGCTACTGAAACAGAATCGTCTCTGCATCTGATCAGCATGATATGGTCTGATATCGAATCACCACCTAATCCTCCTCTGAGCAGAGGCAAATGGCAAGATGACAAGCATGTGTGTGTGTGCGATGTGGTTGTCACTCTTCGCTGGCTCTACTCATGTTGCGTTTCTGTGGTTGCTCCCCAACTCAATAGCACACATCACATGCTGCTAGATTATGACACTGGATAAATCTAATCTAATAATATGGCCCACCGTTCTAGCTCCCGAAAATATATAAATACATTTATGCAAAAGGTCTTTCAGTTTGATCTCTGAATAATACTGCAACTTTCTCTCTTGAAAAGAAAAATCTTTCTTAGACGTTCGAGTTTTGATTGCTTTTGAGCTCCTTTTTTTCTGACTGCCCGTCCTATGATGATAGCTAGTGGGAACGGAGCTGAAAGAGAAGTCGTATATTTTTTTGGTGGCTACTGATGTCCGACAAACCACATTGGCATCCACATCATATTCAATTATTCATTGTTCCGTAAGCAGACCAGTACCTACTAATTTATTCGGTGGGCATTAGGAATTCAGTAAAGGCTAAAGCTCCCCTTGTCCAGTTTCAGTGTCCAGCGCTAATAGAATAGCAGTACTACACCACTGAAGACATTCACTCAGAGAGTCTGTTTAAAATAAGTGTGATGTGCCCTAGTGGAATCAGGAAAGGTGAGTAGTAACCCTGTGCTGCTCTTCTCTCTCTTTTCCTAAAGCTTACTGTGTTTTAATTCTTTTTAAAAAAATGAATCTCATAATTTGCTGCAATTCGTACGTACACCTGAGTGCAAACGTTGTACTCCTGTTTGTGCCAGAAAGGCAGATGTTAAGGTGAACAAAAACCTGCATTTGGTAAAGGGAGCAGCACCAACACACCCACCTGAAAAAAAGCACATGTCAATCAGCTACTCTCCCAAAGCAGCCACCATAGGATTCTCTCATGATATCTTCTTGTTGGTACATGGGCATAAATTCTGAGGATAGAGCACTAGAACAGGCAGGCACAAAGGGAGCACGCAGAGAGATGAAAAGACGATGTGATGGGCGCGTACTATACAGGAACCGGGAATCGTATTTGCATTTTCAGTGCTGGAAATCATTTTCAGGCTCTGTTCTGCTGGGGCTGTCACTGGCAACTGCCCAGGAAGGAGGATCGATGCAGTATGCAGTCTGCAGATTCCTTTTGCTCTCCATTTTGCAGAGAAGGTGCCAAGCATTGATGCTGATTTGTTACGAGAGAAACTATATCATGGCTAATAAGCCGGGCCGATCCTTCAAGCCTATCGCTTGGCACCAAAACTGGCCACCTCCGAAATTCAGCATGGTACGGAGTATGATACTACATCCTTTCTAGGGTGCAGTAGTACTATGTTCCTGCAACTTTTCAACTTTGCAAGGGATCAAAGGGGGATCAAAGGGTGATGCAATGCAATGCATTGCAGTCTGTAGCTATAGGCTCTAGAAGACATGGGCACTGGAGTGGTTGGCGACTAATCAGCTGACCTGTTCTTCTGCAAAGGACCAACTGCTCGTTAGCTGACAACATGGGCCGGCGACGTTGCCTCACAAGATGATGATGGCATCGCAACGGGACACGGATCGTTTATTTGATGTATGTATTCCTTGGTAAATGATTGGTTCATGCGCTCTTGCGAGCGACAGTAGAATGTGGCACAAGGGTACAATGGGCTAGTAACCACATGCACCTGCCTGACGCCTGGACCGATTCAGAGGCCAATGTTTATGGGAGTACGTAGAAAGCAACTGTGCATTCGTCAAGGGCGAGGAAGACGACTACAGGATGATCCCTCTCCATGAGAAGGAACTGTTGTGTAGACTCGATCGATCAAGCCAAAATCTCTAATCTGTGAAGGCAATTGCAAGCTCTGTATCTCTGCTCATGGTCTAAACCTGACCTCATCACTCGTCAGAGTCGAGAGCATGGCCACACCACACGCGCAGCCGAATTACTGAGTATATATACATATATAAAATATAAATATAAATGGATTTACGGACGTCTTGTCTGATCTGATTTATTACTAGTCATCATCAGAAGAAAAATTACCAAGGCCTTTTCAGTCCTGTCAAAATTCGCGACCAGCACAGCACCCATCGGCATCTGAGCGGCCTGATCAAGACCATCAAGACGCGAGGAGACCCTTACTTTACCTGGTTCATTTACATCCAAGCTCACGGGCAGTAATTTTGGGCCCTGTAAATGCACGGCTGAGAGGTGAGACGAATCCGGCCGCTGGAGATAGCCCGGATCAGCATTGACAGCGCTAGCGAGCTCGTGGCTGTAGCTGTAGCTGTATCTCCCACCGGAGAAGTCTCTGCCCTACTGGCAGCTGCTGACCGTAATAACGTTGCGATGTTGATGGCTACTCCAGCCAGCCAGCATATATATCCGTGGCGTGGCGTGGCGTGCAGATGAGGCAAACCAACCAAAAAACCAGCGCTTCTTCACGTTCAGTCCACGGTCGAAAGGTACTACGGTGCTGCTACGCTAGAGAGAGAGAGCAGTCGACGTCGACGTAGCCACGGGCACCTCCAAGACTCCAAGACTCGCAGCGCCGGTCGCGGGGCAGACACACACACATGTGGCGGCGTGGGCGCGCGATGGACACGCGGGTTGGTTATTCTTCGTCGCGACCGCCGCCACCCGCCGGCACCGGCACCGGCATCGGCATCCTTTCACGGGACGCAACAGCGACGGGGGCAATCGCGGAATCCGGCGCGGACTACTGTTTTGTTGGCTTCCGGTGCCAGCAGCGGCGCGACCAGAAAAGCGTCCCCGGTGAAGGCGACGCGAATGCGAGTCGGGAAGGTGGAGAGGTAGATCGGGCCCGACCGGACCGGACGGATGCGCCAGTTGTTCCCGGAGAGGGGGGGGGGGGAGGTCACTGGCGTGCCCACAATGGCTACATCCATATAAAAGGACGAGTGCGCACGCACTGGTAATATATGGATGTAGCCATAAATGTCTAGTAGACTCACAAAAATCGAGCTAATCCATCCGTGGATTAGGGTGGCTTGCGCTTGAAAAACGATGAAGTCAAGTTCAAAGTGGATGGCGAAAGGGATGCTCCTCAATCCACTAGCCCAAGAAACTTCCGCCATTTGACACGGCGCCGGACCACGCATGGGCCCAGGGTAATTAAAGGTATTAATCAAATATGTGCGTTGTTTTTAGTTGCTAAACTACATACCCACTTCATCTTGATAAAAGAAGTCGTTTAGAGCAGAGAAACAAACAACTTTAGTCTCTTTGTTATTATAAAAATATTTATGAAAAATATAATATATGTATACTTTCATGTAAGTACTTTTTAAGACAATCTATTGATATAACTTTCACATTTAGAAACTTAACAACATAAATGTTATTGATGATTTTTATTCACAATGTTTAACTCAAACCTTGTCCAAACGATTTCCTTCACCAAAGACGAAGAGAGTAGTCCGAGAAGAAAGTTGTTTAGCACAAGAACATGGTCTCCAAAGAATAACTTTGATTTCTCTATTCTATAAAATACTTATTCAAAACTTATATATGAATATAAAATTCATTTTCAAGACAAATCAATTGATAGGATTTTTATATTTCTAAACTCAACAAGTTAAAAAGTTATTCATGACTTATATTCTCAATATGTGACTCAATCCTTGTCCAAAACGACTTCTTTTTCTTATGCGGAGGGAGCATATAACTAAATTTGCAGACGCGACAAATCCAACTAGCAAAATATATAATTAAAAATGCAGTTTATACCTTTTCTATAGTGAAATAATGATAGAAATCACATATTGCCACAACAACTCAGAATTATGGATGTGAAAAAACAGAGATGTTTTGGATCCTTCCTCTAAAGTTTAGACCTCTAAAAACTTTAGAGCCTTTATCTCATTCTAAAGGTTTAATATGCGATGGGGTAAAGTCTAGAGCTAAGTTTAAATCACATGTTGGGAAACTTTAGCTTTAAGTTTAGAGCTCTATAATCTAGAGGAGAGGATCCAAACCACATTGTTCAGGGGCCTGTTTGGATTGGAGGATTTTCAAAGGAAAATCATAGGAACCAAAGAAGTGGAGGAAAAAAAAAACCTACGAGTGCGTTTGGAACGGAGGAATTGAGATTTCCTTTCCTTTGGATTCCTGTAGCTAGATGCGATTTCACGGGAAAAAAAAGAATCCACTCCAATCCCATGTTTTCTTTTCCTTTACAATTGTTGTCGCTTATGAGTGCTTACGCTGGCACTTTAGGCTTTGCAAAAGCTCACTTTGACGCCGACATTATTAGTGTAGAAGCTTCTAGCCTGTGACTCAACGCTAGCCTTGTGAAGTAATCCACAATACTTGAACTGATCTTTAGCTTCTACATATATGGTAAGAAAAAAAAGCAATCCGTAGAATTGTAAAAAAAGCACTAATGAGTTTTTATAACTTGTATATATGTGTTGGAAGATGCATGAATCGATATAATTGGTGCTTAGGGAGACACATGACCATCGAGCCTATTCACCTGCAATCCAAACACCTCAAAGTATTTATTCCTGTGTTTTAGAATCCTGTAGTTTTTCACTTTTCACTATATCCTATTTACTGCGTTTTTTTTTTTCCTTTCCTACATTTTGCATTCTGCGTTCCAAACAAGGCCCTCAAAGTTATTACACGTATCAAACACACAAGTCTTTTTTTTTTTCCTCCCATTGAAGGCATGTTTGGAACGAAGGAGCTGAAAATAGAGGAATGGAAAAGCCACATGGATATGATTGGTGTGGGCAAAGTAGATGAAAGGAAAAAACAAAGGACACAAGGAGAAAGAGGTGTTTGGAATACAGAAATTCATGACAAGGGAACCGCTAAATATATGAACGATAAAGTATCATTATTAGTGTTTAATGATAATATGTTAATTGCATAGTTTGACTATATTTGTCCTAAAGGTGAGTTCATTGGGGCTATGGAGTGAAACCATGATGATTCATTGTTCAATACAGTGCTGCTAGCACGGATAAGCTCCACTCTTTTCTCTCTTGGTTAGCACAAAATCAACGACGGAGAGGCAGTTGTTGCATCGGTCTTCCTGAAGGAAGAAATCCATGAGAACAGATTGGATGCTCCTGTGTGTTTAATTTGTTCATGCAAGGGAGCCGTTCCTTAGGAACGGCGGAAGTTGCAATTCCTTTGTTCCAAATGGTAAACTGCAAAGCCTTTTCATAGGAATAAATTCCTCTACATTTTCTTTGAAAATTCTTCGATCCGAACAAGGTCTGCAAATGGAAATTTAGATACACATTCTTCAAATCCTACGCGCCGCCTAATTTGCATGTGCAACTTCCGGAAACGTGGTAGGGAGCAGTAGTGCTGCCGCCGCCGACGACAAAGCCGAGACTTTCACATGGTGACATGCGCATTCGGCGTTCCATTCCACTGTTAATCTATACTATTCCGTTGCCGCCGGCCGGCCGGGGCGCTTTGTTGTTCCACGTCTGCTTTTGTTTACGCGCACACGCAATCTCAAGGGCGGTCGTCGTCACAACTCAAAAAGGCATGGCGGAGTGGATTACGAGATAAGATAACCACCAAACTAACCCGGCTGTGGACTGTCCAGAGAGAGACCACTCTTTTCTTTTTTTCTTGGAATAAGAAGAACGCTCTCCATCCCCATCTGGAGCTGTGAGATCCATCCATCCATCCATCGGTGGCCTGAGACCGGTGTTTACTGCTGCAGTGGAGGTGTTGGTTCCAAACACTGGAACACACACACAGATGGGCTCTCTCACCACATGAATGACACATGTTCTGAACGATGAACAGTGGTAAAACGGACCAGCCGCAAATGGCAGTCTGGCACTACTGCATATGGATGCCAAAAAACTTTGACCCGTCGTCTCGAGTCTCCTCTTTGGACGTCGGGATTATTCGTTCCTTCCGCTTAATCCAATCCAACCTAGAAGACCGCATCGGCGCGGCACTGCTAGCACTCACTACTGCCCAGTGTGAGTGCGCGGCACTGCTAGCAGTGCATGCATACATCCATCGCATGCCGGGGGCAGTACAAGTCAGCACGGCACTGGCATTTCAATTTCTTCTGCACATCAAGCCCGTTTCTAAAGTCCCTGTTTGCTGCTAATGATGATTTTTTAGAAAAAATATTGTTAAATGACTAGCTGATAAGATACATCCGGAAGTGTAAAGATGTTCCGAAATGAGAATTCGTATCGTACCACCTCTCTCTCTCTCGGGGAAAAAAAAACTGTGGTACCAGTAGTAGCGAAGCGAAGCAGAGTGGCGAGTGCATCCGTGGGCGCGCAGCAGGCAGAGCACACTAGCGAGCCAGGAGCCAGCGCCGCAACCGCAACAACGTGCGCGCTGTCTGTGATGGGCTGTCGGAGTGGGTGTGGGATCATGGTCATGGACCGGAGGGATGGAGATTGGCGAGGTCAAACAAAAGCAGGCAAGCGCATCATGGCATGGCATTGGCAAGCACGGATGGTCGAGGGAATGGATGACTCGTGCAGCCAGCCCTGCCCCTGGCTAGTCGAGTGAGTCCACGCGAGGCAGCAGGCATATCTCGAGCACCGGACGTCCGGACAGCATGAAAAAGACGGATCAGATGAGTAATGATGCCTACGGACACGAACACGAATACGGTTTAGTGTGTGATTGTTTGCATTACTGTAGGGTTAGACTGAAATAAACAACCAAATGGAGTACATCGGTGGTGGCCTGGCCCCTACGCTACGGCTTGGCTCTTTCACTTCACTCGCATACCGGCAGGAAAAAGGAGGCACATGCTGCCCACCAGCGGCCGGCCGGGCGCCCGGGCGGTGCGCCGCGACGCGTCCAGGAATCATCAGGTTTCCCGGTGCCTGCCTGCTGCCCATGGGCACTACAATACAATAATGCGGTTTCTTCTACTACCTGTTTCCCGGGTCGGTCAAATAATGCGGTGGACGTACGTGCGTGCACGCACGAGTACTCTAGTTACTTCATTGCAATGCAACATCATCAATCATGCTTCATGCCGCCCATGAGTAAACGGGCGACGACCACCCAGCTGTTCAACTGCTTTCCCGGTTCCAGCTGCGTGCGTGCTCTATCAGTAGCTTTTACTCACTCAATTCCAAACTGTAAGTGATCAGTCCAGTTTAAATGTCTAAAGTTTAGTTAACCCTTATGACTCCAAACAAGTGATCTAAAATATGGGCCATGCTATTTTTAAGGGTATGAGATTTCGTTTTCTTTCAGGCCACCGATGTCCACGGTTGAATCTTCATCCAACAGCTCACCTAACACGCATGTTCTTCGTCATGCAGATCCTCTTCCGTTCAAGAGTACTCCCTCCGTTTCAAATTGTAGTTCACTTTTACTTTTCTAGATACTTTAATTTAATTATGTATCTAGATATAGTGTATAACTTAGGTGCATAAGAAAATAAATGTATCTAGAAAAGCCAAAGTGAACTATAATTTGGAATGGAGGGGAAATTGCAAGAAAAGTGCTAAAATATTGTCTACACATTCAACCTAAAAGACTATCAGTTTATTAAACCAGACAAGTGAATTAAAACAATATAAACTGCAGCCAGCAAATGAACTTAAATTATAGGATCTAGACATAGCCTTAGTGTAGTGGTAACTTTTACTTTCAGGAATACTTCCCAAAGTGGTTTTACGAGTCTGTTTTGAGCACTCCTTGGAGTTCCGGCATCAATTTAATAAATAAATGTTACCGGGTAGAACGTTTTAGGCTTTGTTTGGATCACGCAAGGCCGCTAATTGTCTGATGTAGATAAACAGTAATTGACTTAAAAACTAGCCACCTAAAAATTAGCCAAAAGTTTTTGGATCTCAGGGAATGCACACATTTCCTATAAACCAGGTGCCTGAAACATTCAGGCGACCATGCGTAGTAGCACACGCCGCATGCTGCGTCTACGTACCTCTCGGTTTCCACTTGGCCTCCCCATTGCCTGCATGACATGCATCCATCCCATGAGAGAGATGCAAATCTCATGCCCCTGTCATTTAGCAACACCCTATGATAAAAGATGTGTTTCTTTATATTGCACAAGTTAATGTTGTTTGTATATGAAATTAATTAAAATGATAACGGCTTATAGAATTTACAATGGAGAGAGAGGCATGGAATCAAGCTAAGAGATCAGATATTATCTCGCTCGTCCTGATTCTGTTAGTGCAGTAGTTATGATCTGTCCACGACAGTAAACAAGTTTGGTGGTCTGATTTCACTCACGAGTTTGGTGGACTAGTGTAAGCGACACTGGAGGCAGTTGAAAATGGACCGTCTCTCTCTCCACAGTCTCCTAACACGTCTACTCTCGCTGTTGTGCGTTGGCTTGTTGCGTTGCAGCAGCTCTCCGCACGTCTACCCATCCGGTTCGGCCGCTTCCCACCACGTCTTGCCGGCCGTAGGTCTCCTCCTCCTTCTGTTTGGAATCGTTGTGAAAAAGAATTACTCTATTGTTTGTGTTTTTTCACCTTTCACCGTACGAGTTGAAAACACCGTGTTTTTGTTTTTCACCGCGGCCAGGCCACGGGTGTCGTGGGGACGGCCGCGTATATTATTGCAACGGCCAACGGCCGGCCAGCCAACCAACCTTAGTTGCGTTGCGTTGCGCTTTGCGCTGCAGAACTGCAGCGCTCGCTGCACGCGGTCCGGTCACCACACTAGTAGCCTTGTCCGCATCGCCGAGCTGTTCAATGATGGCCGTGCCCTCCAGTCCTTCCTCCACACAAGCGCAGCGCAACGCAACGCAAGCAAGCGGGCCGCCTGACATGTAGCTAGGCTGTGGCTCGTTGCCTGGAGGGCACGGCGCCGGTGGTGTGAGACGCGCGGCCACGGCTACGCGGGCGGCGGCCGGCAGCGAGAGGGTGGCGAGGAGACGGCGGGTTCGTGGTGGTGGTGCCCGGCCGGCTGCCCCGCCACGCAGTCGCAGCGACGGGGACTGGCCTGCTGGACCATCCACGACAGCAGAGCGCAGCGGTGCGTGCCGTGCCACTGCCATGCAGCAGCCAGCACCGGGAGCAGGAGACGAGCGTGGCTGGGCGCTGGGGGGCCGCTGGCTGTCGTAGCACAGCAGTGAATCGACAACACGGGGGCGTCGGTTTTGACTCTAGCTAGGAGGCAAGGCACCTGCACCTCTGCTCACTGGCGGTGTGCTGTGCGGATCGAGCGCCCATCCTATGATTATTCCCTCACTCTCCCGTCTGGTCCTACCTCCTCACAGTCACAGCCACAGCCACGCACTGTGCTTTTGTCACGGGCATGGAATGGATGCGTGAATGTCGAATGTTCTTCGTCTCCGAATCTACGTTCTTCTTCCACACAAAAGATCAATATATAAACAACAAATCTTCATCCTTCTTCTTCCACACAAAAAGATCAAGAGTTGTATAAACAAACAAATGTCCATCTTGCTGAGGCGAACACGCCTTAGCATAAGGTACGGAGCAACGCGGATCTATTTTATTTACTATCATCACGATGAAACCTTATTTATTTCTTTGTCGTGTACTAGTACTCTTTCTTTGTTCCAAAAACAATACATCTCATTTTTTTGTAAAGTCTATCATTCTAATGTTTATTTAATAGAAAATATAAGAATATTTACAATGCCTTTTTATAAAGAGAGAACGAGGCCATGTACGGATGGAATGATACCCACCACGTAGTACAGTACAGCTTCAATACTAGAGATTTTATATTAACACATGAACTCAGGTCAGTAGGTCACACTGACTACACCTTCTCCAGGAAGGTTAACCCTAAGCCGTCCCTGTGCTGCCTTTAAAACTTTTGTTACTGTATATATTAGTAGTACGTACAGTACTCCGTGCTGACCAGTTCGAATTCGTAGCAGCGCCAGAGTTGACCTCATCAGTGCACGCAAGGACAGGCACCACGGCAGGGCAGCAAAGGTAGCCGGACTGGACGGCCGGCACCGGCACCGGCACCGGCACCGGGATGACACTCGCTGGTCGCTGCGCTGCATGCGTTTGCTCTCAATCCCTCCCTCCTTTACACAAAGTGATGACACAGGGATGAATAGGGTTTGCTTTTGTACGACCGCCATTGTTTCCATTTTCAAGCACCTCTCTCTCGAGTCGTCGCAGCCAGCCTCTACCGGTCACCGTCATCTCCTTCCTTGGTTCTCTCGCCTAGCTTTTCGGTGGTTACGGCTTACGTTACACCCACCAATGAACGCCACTGGCTGACTCGCGGCTGAGCTTTGTTCGGGCCGTTGTTCTACGTTGACGATCTTTGTGAGAATATCACGACCGGGTACTTACCGTGATAAAGCCGAAAACGAACGCCTGACTTCCTATTTTTGGACATGCTTTAAGTTCAGCTCCGGAAAGGGAGGGCTTCGCCCTGCTTCCGCTTCCTCTTCCATTATTCCTCTCTTCTTCCCTCTGGATGAAACTGAAAGCAGAGCAAGTTGTTCTTAAACCACCGATGACACGACAGCAAAACACACACAAATGAAGGAGTCAACATGTGACACACGTTGGGGAGAATGCACAATAAATAAAAGCACGTAATACATACGTATTTGAGTGGAGGAAGAAAGCTCTGTCCATAGCATATACCTCTCTTGGACCAAAAAAGATATGTGATAAAAATAAATATGAAAAAAAAATATATTTTTTTTAGAAACAAGATGCGTTGCAAAGGATGAAGTATACACTTGTTATTATATAATAAAAAAACTGGTGGCGCACACAAGCACAGCAGGAATTCGGTAGTGGCGATGGTAAATGGCTGTGCCCATCAACGGCGACGCGAGGAAACCCGTGACTGGGAGAAGACGGCGCCGGAATTACTCTCGCATATACTCCTACAGGAAAAAGGAGGAGACAATTTTTTTTTTTTTTTTTTTTTGCGAAGAAGGAGGAGACGAATTTGACCCGGCTGGCCTTCTTTTTAATCTTCTTTTTCTTTCTTTTTATGTTTTCTTTTCACGCATTATTCATTGGGTGGATCAAAAGAAGGAAACAAAGCAGGTCCGAAAATTACCGGTCCTCTTCTGATAAACTGCGGTGCAATGTAGGGACAGAGTCACAGAGCGCTGCCGCCGAAGCCGACGAGAAGTCCAGCTCGGCGTGGTGTACGAAGCAGAAAGCATGCACAATTGCACATGGAAATACGTGGGCAAATACTCCTGCTGCTTTGTGGAGGCCGAACCAAGCCCAAGCCGAGCTGGACACTTCACAAGGCGCCACCACCGCCTCGTTATACATACGCACAGGAAGGAGCACAGGCGACCCACTGGTCTCTGTGGTCTGTGGTCACTCCCAAACGACTGAACAAGAGAGAGAGGAGGCCTTCTCCTTGTGTTGTGCCCCTCGCTCGCCATCATTCAGTTCTTCCCCAACCTTTTTCTTCTCCGCCATAGGGGGGCTGCTGCTGCTTGCTTTGGTGGTGGTGGTGTTGCTGCTTGCTTTTCCTCTTTGTTAAAAGGCTGCTCCCTGCGTCGTCTCCTTCCTCCCTTTCTCTCTTCTCAATCCCACTGCGAGGTCAAATAGCCATCCATCCATACCATACGCCTCTTTCCCTTTCTCTTTACCCTCTCTCTCTCTCTTTCTTGATTTCCCAAGCTGCTCTCCGGTCTCAGCTGTGCTTCGCATGGCCATGGCGGCTCCTCCTCCTGCCAGTCACCAAACCGGGCAAAAGCGCAGCCAAATCTGCCTCTGACCTCCCTCCCACCAAATACCCACCCACCACCTTCTTCTTTCTCTCTTATCTTACAGCAACAACAACAGGTAGCTCAACTCACAGTCCTCATCTCAGCAAAGCTAGCTAGCAGCGGCAGCGAAGCTTGAGGCCGAGCTCGCTGCGACTGCGCGGCGAGCATAATGGAGAGCAGATGGCGCAAGGCCAAGATGTCGCTGGGTCTCAACCTCTGCGTCTACGTGCCCCGGACGCTGGAAGGCGACGACGCTAGCAGCTCGCCCAACACCACCTCCTCCACGGCGGCGCTCGTGTCGCCGGTCGCCTCCTCCTCGTCCGCGGCCACCAGCACCAACACCACCCCGACGGCGGAGCAGAGCAGTAGCGCCAACGGCAAGCTCAACGCCGGCGCCGGCGCGCTCATGCCCACCACCCCGACGCCGTCGTCCGCCGGGCTCCGCCTCTCCAAATCCGGCAGCAAATCCTTCAAGGTACCATCCGTAGTCCTCCCGTCCCCGTCTCCATCCATCGATTCGCTAAAGCTTGCAGCTTATTGCCAAGATCCACCCATGTCCATGTAATAGAACTCCAAAAGATCACTCTGCATGCTCGGCTAATTTCTTTTTGGGCTGTGTTTAGTTGGTGGGAAAAGCGGAAAAAAACACTGTTCCGAATCAAAAAGTAACTGTAGCACGTTTCGTTTGTTTGTGGTAAATATTATCCTACCATGGCGTAACTAGGCTCAAAAGAATCGTGCATTCAAAACTCTTTTTTATTTACCTATATTTAGTCTTTCCAAATGCAAGAGCCAAAAGATTTGATGTGATAGGTGAATAGTGACTTTTGAAATCTTTTGAGAAGAGAAGGAACTAAAACACAGTCCTTCAAATCTTCAACTGCAGTAGCAGGCTAGCAGGTCAGCTCCAAAACAAGAAAAAAATAGATATATTCACAGCAGGAGCTGGCTGCAGTAGCAAGTGTTCATTCAGGCTTGCAGCAGTTGTACACCTGTGCTGTGATGTTCTTTTTTGCTCCAAATGATGCATGCAGCAGTGCTACCAGTAGCTTTCATCACACACCCGCACACGCAAAAAGGGGGCAACACTAGTAGAAAAAGGAGATGCAGGAGGAGGTGGCAATGGTGGAGGGAGGAATATCATCATCAAGTGGGGGAGTTTGTCTTTCTTTAACCATGGGGTCCTCCTCCCTCCCCTTCACCCTTGCTCTCCTCTCCCACATTCCATAGTCCATAGGACTGAGGACATAGCCATAGTCCACCACCACCACCATGGCCCTCTCCCATTCATCATTCACTTTTTCTCCTCTTCCCTTTTCTCCTGCATAGCCTGCCCTCTCACTTCACTTCTTTTCGTGGAGGCATGGCATAGCATCCTTTTCAGAACAGCTCCGGCACTGTTCTCAGATCCCTTGTGCGTTCTTGCTCCAAACTTGCATGTTGCAGCACAGGGACTGACTCCACGGATTCCCGAGAGCCCACCACCCACCGTGGCTCGCTTTGGGGCGCCCTGAACATAATTGCAAAAGAAAGTATTCCGACCATGACCATGGCCCAGTTGCAAACCTGCAATCCTTATTAAATTGCAACGTCTGCAGCTGCTTGTTTCGAACACGCTGCTAGTGTTTGGTTTCCAAACTCTTGTCTGAGGTCATCAAACCCTTTATTCTTCTTTTTCTTCTGACTGAAGGTGTATTAGCTAGTCAGCAATGACTAATTCAGATTAAGGCATCTAATTCGATGGATAATATTAAGATTAGTTTGACCGCAGGCTGCTTATGGCAACATGACTGATGATTGCTGTAGAGGTAGTTTCTCTGAAACACCCATGTTACTGCAATATAAATTTCAGAAGGGCTGCTTTCTGGCTTCAAGTCTGAAACTGGGCATATGACCGTTTAGGATCAAAATATATAACAATTTATTGACGACTTCTCATCACTGTAAATTTATCCATGAAAGATGTGCGATAGGTTTGGTGTCTATTTCTTATTTTTGCCATTCTATGAAAGATAAGGTTTTGTCTACCCCTTATTTTTAATTTTTTTTTTTTTCCAGAAAACATGTGCCATATGCTTGACCACAATGAAGCCGGGTCAGGGTCATGCTCTCTTCACAGCAGAGTGCTCACACACCTTCCACTTCCATTGTATTTCGGCAAATGTTAAGCATGGAAGCAGCAGCTGCCCAGTCTGCCGTATCAAATGGAAGGAGCTCCCATTCAGAGGTCCCTTGCCTGCTGAATTACCCCAAGGAAATGCAAGGATTAATCCAGTTAATGGGTACCAAAATGGAGGCCATATGAACATATTGCGACAACTTCCTCGTCTTGGCGCTCTTCTGGCCGGCTTCATCATCTGGCCACATTGCTGCCTGACACTGACCCTAGTACTTTCAACGATGATGAACCCTTGGATTTGTTGTGTGAAGAGGCTAATGACTCTCAGCAGGGCTGTTTGAGAACAGTGGAGATAAAAACATATCCAGAGTTCACAGAAGTACCTGAAAATACTTCAGAAAGGAACTTCACTGTTCTGATCCACCTTAAGGCACCCCTTGCTCAGCATCTGCAGCCATCCAGTAATCTCGGAGATGGCAATGGACTAAGTACAACTCGTGCCCCTGTTGATCTCATCACAGTTCTTGATGTCAGTGGAAGTATGGCTGGTACCAAACTTGCATTGTTGAAGAGGGCTATGGGGTTTGTCATTCAGAACCTTGGATCCTCTGATCGGCTTTCAGTCATCGCCTTCTCATCATCCGCACGGAGGCTCTTCCCGCTCCGTGGGATGACTGAGTCTGGTCGGCAGCAAAGCTTGCTGGCTGTTAATTCACTGACCTCAAATGGAGGGACCAATATTGCAGAGGGCCTCAGGAAAGGCTCCAAGGTGATCGAAGAATGCCAGGCCAAGAATCCAGTCTGCAGCATCATCCTTTTATCAGATGGTCAAGATACTTATACGGTCTCACCAACTGCTGGAGTACACAAAGGAACACCAGAGTATTGTGCGCTCTTGCCATCCACTAATGGTAACCAGCAGGTACCTGTTCATGTCTTTGGATTTGGTACTGACCATGACTCAGTCTCGCTGCACTCAATCTCACAAACTTCTGGTGGGACCTTTTCATTCATCGAGACAGAGGCTGCTATTCAAGATGCATTTGCACAGTGCATTGGCGGGCTTTTTGAGCGTAGTTGCACAAGGCCTGCATGTAAAGGTGGAGAGCCTCCACTCCGGCGTGCACTTTGGCTCCATCAGATCAGGCAGCTATTCTAGCAGAGTTTCAGATGATAAGAGGAATGGTTCCATCGATGTTGGGGACCTGTATGCTGAAGAGGAAAGGGATTTTCTTGTGTCTGTAAATGTCCCACCAGGCTATGGGGAAACGGCACTTCTCAAGGTTCGCTGTGTCTACAAAGATCCACTGATGAAGGAGACAGTGAATATGGCTGATGTGCTGGTGAAGATCTCCAGGCCAGCATTCGTCTCAGTACAAAGCGTGTCAATTGAGGTGGACCGCCAGAAGAACCGCCTTCATGCAGCCGAGGTGATGGCTGAAGCAAGGTTTTCTGCAGAGCGTGGTGACCTGACCAACGCTGTTTCTCTACTCGAGGACTGCCGGAGAATGATCATGGGTTCGGCATCAGGACAGTCCGGTGACCGTCTGTGCCAATCACTGGATGCTGAGCTGAAGGAGATGCAAGATAGGATGGCCAGTCGGCAAAGGTACGAGGCATCCGGTCGGGCATATGTCCTCTCAGGCTTGAGCTCCCACTCATGGCAGAGGGCAACCGCACACGGGGGACTCGACGGACAGCGAGAGCCTAATCCAGGCCTACCAGACTTCATCCATGGTGGACATGCTGCTGCGCTGCAAAACAATGAGCCGCTCATCGACCCCTCGACCAACTCCACAGATGAGGCATGCGAAAATCATTTCCAGCACGCCCGCAGCCAAGGTAAACTGCACTTGGGCATTGCGAAGAAGGATTCACCAGCAGCCTAATTTGCTTGTTGATGATGGACGTCGTAGCGTCCTCTAAATTCCCTAGTTTTGTGGCAGAAGGACGGGACCAGGGTATAGTTTGTGTGGGTATAAGGGGATGTAACGGTGTAAATTTGATTTGGGGTGGTGGAGGTAAATGGTGAGGGAGGTAAGGTATTTTATAATTGGGGTTAGTAGGGGGATGGTATACGTCCTGGGAGAAATGGGCAGGAGGGCGGGCTATTTTTTTTCTTCTTCTTTTTTGTTGGTGGTGACTTGGTATACTCTAGTACTGTACTAGCTCCTTTGTGTGGTGATGTACATAAGGGAAGGGTATACATTTGTGGACTCTTTGAGGAGGGATGGGATGGATACCTAATCCTGATCCTGATCCTTGCAAGGTTTGTTTCCTCAACCTGGAAATGGAAAAGGTTTGTTGCCTCTTCCTGGAAATGGAATTAATGATCCTGGGTATTTTCCTTGTGCCTGAAAATCTGGTTACTTGATTAATGATCATGTTGTGTTCCATCTCGCAATGAAAATTTTGGAGGCACTGCTACTTGCTAGGTTATTATACTGCCTGAATTTTGAAATTTTTTTTGCTTCGCTTACAATGAGCACTCCTTAAAAATCCGGTTCGTTTTGGCGTTTTTATATAGCATTATTTTTTGTGAGGATTTTACATAGCATATTTATGTGTCTATAACTCTATATGAAAAGCCAAAACGACCTATACAATTAAAAAGAATGATGTTTTATGATTCTCCTGACTCAAAATATCCTAAATTTAGCTTATAAATTAATTTATACAGAAAAGCATCCGCAAACCTCGTCAGCAGATGAAACGGTCCCTAAACTTAAATCAGTTCGGCGATATCAAAGGACGTGGAATATGCAGAGATCCCGATGCCATGCCGAGAAATCGATTATCGAAGTGATCATCTGACCTGATTGGACGATTCGAAGAGGCGTGGGTCGTCGTGAGGCCCAATCCATCGGTTTCCCTATGATCTATCCGTCAACCGGAACCCTCCATTGGCGGCGGCGGACTTACGCAAGCCGCGGAGGAGGGGTGAGCCTGCGCTCGCCGCCAACGCCCCCCGCGGTCGGCAGCAGAATAGAAACCCACGGCACCGGCGCCCCGCCGAACGGCCGGAGGGGAAACGAGGAAAAGGTCGGCTCAGTAGCTGCTTGGGCTGGCTGGGCCGGTCGCGCGTTCTTTCCATGACGGCGGGTAGCGGGCTACAAACCGAAAAGCCTAGAAGCCAGCGAGACAATAGATCTCCCATGTGATGGGCCTCTATTTCGCATGGTAGGTCCGCTGCAGCCCAGGTGAGGATGGGCCTTGGCCCGTTTAGAACTAAAAAGGAGGCCCGGTTGGATCGGTGGATGGCGACGGCTGGGTTTTTGAAGAAGCGGTTGGTGAATTGTGAATTGGCGTGGGGGCTGACGCGACGCGGACGCTTCAACTGCAACGGTCTGGTAACCAGGAGGTGCAGAGTCCTAGACTGACCTGTTCCTCCTACCGCCCGACTCCGAAAGCGATTCGTACTGTACGTTCTCTGGCGCATACAGTACAGTACAATACGCAAGCCCTGACACCCGGATCTTCTACGCTGACCTGTACGTATCTCCTTCCGGATACCATACCCTCGTGACCTAACAATTTGGTATGGTATACGTACCCAATTGGGAGCTTCCAATGACTTGTGCGTACTACTTTTATCTCCCGTGCTTGATGTATGGCTAGCATTTCCATCATACCACTAATAAAAAACGAGCTGGATCTAGTCGATCTCCATCTGCTCCTTTAATTAATATGGAGTAAGCTTTAATCATGGCGTCTGCGTCGGTGCACAGCTGATGGTACCAAGAGAGAAAGCTCAGGCGCTCAGTTGAGGCCTTTTCGGGCGAGTTTTTTTTTTTTAATTATTAATGGCCAAACCCAGTTCGGCAGCTAGATTTCATCTCCCAATCCCCGGTTTTTGGCGCATTATTTTTGGATGGCCTTTGAGCTCTGTCATTTGTGGTGGTGTACTCCGTGTGCCAGCAGTCTAGCAGTGCCTGATGATGGCACCCAGGCACAGAAACAGGCACGGGGAGTCATAGGAGAAGATGGTCGCCTGCCTGTCGGTTGCCATCTGGCACCGGCAGTCCGGTTCCCATTTCTTAATCGGGGGAGCAAAGCACATTGCTTTCCGCATTGCATCTGTGCGGGTAATCAGATGCGCTAATAATGCCCATTCTCATTTAAGAAAAGCCAGAAAAAAAAAACATAATGGAATTGGGAGAGCTCACACCTCACATGGGGTTAGGCGAACGTGCTAGCGCGCGAGCCTAGCAGCACACGTGGTGTGGTGTGGTGTGGTTGTAAGCATAAGCATGGCACTGAATTCTTGGCAAGAAAAAAAAAATCTGCTGCACTTCTTACAGTACTCCGCAAAAAGAAAAGAAAAAAGATGCACGAGTCTTTTGATTGCGAGTTTGCTACAGTAAGCTCTAGAAGAAACGAGGGTTTGACGATTGACACCGTCGTAAAAGGAGGGCCTCCCGTCCTTCCAGCCTGGCCCACCTACCAGCCACCCAGCCAGTAACCACGTAACAGTAACCAGATTGAAGTAAACCTTCTCAACAATTGAATTTGAATTTTCAAAAATGGTCATCGGTGACGGTATACCTGGGCGTGCTTGCTTCTCCCCCCTTTCCCAGCAGCTCCAGCCAAAAAATGAAGGCAAATTTTAATCATCAACACGATAGGTACCCAAAAAATGGGAAAAAAACATTTCACTGTCATTACCTAATCACCGTCCATTAATTATTCCGTTCTCCCGCTAGCCGTCTGATTTAATCAATCATTATTCGTTCGCGCACCAAACCAAACCGAAAAAGAAAAATTCGTCGCGCACCTCGGGCTGTTTCGTCTTTCCCCCTCGATCCCTGCTCGCCAACCCAGCCAGCACACGGCACAACAACCCAGCGCGTCGCGGCGAGCGGGCGACAGCTCAGGAAGCCACGGAGAGGGGAGGACCGGAGGAGGAAGAAAAAGGGGGCAGGGCAGGAAAGCCAAGGGAAGCGGGCGCGACCACCGCCACCCTCCCCCATTCCTCGCCGAGTGGAAGGAATCCCCGTGGACTCCCGCCCCCGCCCACGCGCGTCGCTGCGGCGCGCCGGGCCGATCTGCTCCGCCGCCCCCCGCCCGGCTCCTCCTCAGGTGCGCTTCTGCCTGCCTTCACGCTGTTTCCATCGGCGTCTCCTCCCTCGGTTGGGCTGAGAATGGCCCGGGGCCGGATCTCCACCGGGGACGCGGCGGTGTCGGTGGCTGCTAGATCTGTTGCGCGTGGCACGGTCCATGCCGCGAGGTTGCCGACGGTGCGGCCCGTGTAGATCTAGCTCCTCTCCACCCCCTTCTTTTGCTGCTCGAGCTGTTTCGAATTCGGTGCTGCCGGGTTTTCGAATTGCTGGGCTTGAGCATCGTCTCGGATTCATGCTCTGAGCTTCCATCCGAGGTCGAAATGGGAGTGCAAGTGGGAATGCTTGCGGTGGGATCTCGATCGCCTTTGGATCTTACTTACGCGGTGAATGAATTGACTGACTCTTGTTGCAGGTGTCCAGCTGAGGAGGACATAGAGCTGGGCGTACAATAACGAGCTAGATTTCAAACAAAAAGGGGAGCCATGAAGAAAGTGTTCGATCAGACCGTCCGGGATTTGTACGTGATTTGCCTGCTGTATTCCTGTCGTTTACCGCGTGTGATTTCGAGCAGCGTTTGTTTGCTACCTCTCTCTCTCTCTCTCTCTCTCTGCATGAATTGACATAGGATTGCTTTTGCAGAAAAAGAGAGGTGAACAAGAAGGTCCTCAAGGTGCCTGGAATAGAACAAAAGGTGAGGGATCTGTGCACTCTCTGTCGCCCTTTCATCCACAAGCATGTTCTTGGGGGGCTTTTGTTTGTTTTCTCGTATTATTTACAAAAAAGGAATTGTTTTGATGTGGTACCTCCGTTCTTGTTCTGATTTGTGCACAGATCCTTGATGCCACAAGCAACGAGCCGTGGGGCCCACATGGATCTCTGCTGGCAGACATTGCTCAAGCGACGCATAACCAGTATGTTTTCTGATTGGCTACCTGTTAACAGAAACCAGTTGTGCTGGTGCTAATGTGGTTCGCGTGTCTGTTTGCAGTCATGAGTACCAGATGATCATGAACATTGTGTGGAAGAGGGTCAGTGACACTGGTAAAAATTGGCGTCATGTTTACAAGGTAAGAAATTGTCCTGGCGCCATGAATATTCAAACATTGTTTATTTGGAAATATGTGAAAACATTAATAATTATTACATCAATTTTTTTGAACAGCTGAACCTGATTTTTCTCTCTTCCATTCTGTAGGGATTGATTGTCTTGGATTACCTGGTGGCGCATGGTACTGAACGAGTTATTGATGACATAAGAGAGCATGCTTATCAGATATCAGTAATGCTAACTGCCATCTTTTCTGCATTGTATTTTTAATACCCTCTTTAAGTTTGATTATGGCATTAGGGATTCTTGTATCATGCTTGATTGTGTCACTAACACTATGCTTGAAATTCCAGGCACTAGCTGACTTCCAGTACATTGATTCTTCTGGGAGAGATCAAGGTAGCAATGTACGAAGGAAATCCCAGAGCCTTGTCAGTTTAGTTAATGATAAAGAAAGGATACAGGAAGTTAGACAGAAAGCACTCGCTACCAGGGACAAGTAAGTATAGCTTTATGCCATGCTTGCTTAATATTGATTAGTGCATATTGTTTTGCAGGCGCTGAAGTGTCCTGTTGTTTAACTGATTACCTTTATCTGATCATCTTTAGGTACAGGAGTTCGTTTGCCCCCAGTGGTAGGAGCCCAGGTCGATATGGCGGTGGTTATGATAATGACCGCTATGAAGGCAGCTATGGCAGTAGATATGATAACAGAAATGGAAATGGGAGGGACAGAGACTATGGATACAGGGACGATGACAGATATAGTGGACCTGGAGATACACCTAATAGGGAAGGAGATCGTTATTCGAGAGATTCTAATGAACGCTATGGCAAGGGATTATAGAGAAGATGAATACAAAGGAAGTCATAGCAACCATGAATATGCTGAAGGAGCAGGTCGCAGGAGCTATGGCCGGAAGGGATTCATATGGGGATGACGAAGCTTATTCATCCCGGTCTGTTTTCTATTTCAACTTGAAATTATTACTTGCTGTACATAGTTGTTGTGAGCAACTAATGTACGGAATAGTTAGTTTCTTAAATTCGTAATATACCAGCCGTTGGATTAGAACTCTTAGTGGATCTTAACACCCTTCTTCCCTTGCAGTGGCCATGGCAGCAATGCTGACGCCCCTACTCAGGATGATAGGTAAATAATGGAGAGTGGTCATGCACATTAACTTCGTAGCTTATTTGTTGGAGTAATCCTTCTAAGTTCTGCTACCTGCGATGACAGGCCTATAGAGCGAAAGCTTTCTAACCAACAAATTGCCTCACCACCACCGAACTATGAAGATGTTACAAGAGATGGCCAGGGCAATCTCCATGATGACAGGTCTGTATTCTATTTTGGATGCTTTAATTTCTTTGCTGAACAATGGTCTCTTACGGAAACTTTCAAATCTCAGAAATGGAGGAAGTGTTCCTGCTGCTGTACCAAGGTTGTCCTCTCCCTCAGTTCCTGTAACAACTGTTCCTGCAGCTCAGGTGAATGGGGTTCATGAGACTACTGTTGAAGATGTACCTGCACCACCAACAGCTCAGGCTGAGCCTAATGGATTTGATGAGTTTGATCCACGTGGATCTGTACCAGGTATAGTTTATTCAGTTTCAGCAATAAATACACCACTTGTGTAAATGGAAGTAACGAAAACATCAGTATGGAAAAGGATATTTGGTGTTTTTCATAGAAGAGATCAATGTACAGGGGAATGGTACCTAACCTGGCCTGTTGCTAGTATCGACATCTTTGTTTGGTAAATATGTGCTGATATTATTTGGTGATCTATATCCCTTTTCAGATTCTTCCCCTCCCGTAAACCCTGCGCCTGTGCCTGCGCCAGCAGCGAATAGCTTGGAGATGGATTTGTTTGGATCAGATCCTATTAGTTCGTTGGCTTTGGTATCTGTGCCTCAACCAACGACCACATCAAATGTTGAAGCACCGGCAAATTCAGGTTTTGAGACAAATAGTTTCATGGGCATGCCTCCTGCTTCCACTGGATTTGGCGAGGTATATGCATAACTTACTGCCATTCATATATTTATTCTTGTTGGGTTTGTGATGCTATTTTACAATGCATAGGTTCTTAAATTCGCTTTGCAGCTGTTCTGAAACATGCAAGAGCTTTTCATGACTTTGTGGAGTTTGATGTATTAGATAAGCTGAATGCTATAAGGGAAATGCCTTGTTGACATAGTTATAGCTTTCTATTAAAACCGCACTTAAACTTGAAGCACATGGAGTAGTAACACAGAATTTGTCAGTAGGCATGTTTCAAATCAAACATCAAGAAAATTCGTTTGGTGATATTGTCTGTTGTGTTTTCTTATAATCTATCTAGTCATAATAGCTATTCTAAGAATTTTTTTGACTTCTAACTTTGCAACAGATTGATGCATCAAATCCTTTTGGGGATCCTACACCTTTCAAGGCAGTTCTTGATGAAAGTCCGGCAATGCCTCAGACACATGCTGCACCAGCTGGTTCTTTCCAGTCCACTGGACCTGTTGCGGATGCGAACCCTTTCCAGCCTGCTTCAGCCGCAAAACTTTGGTTTTGGAGACACTCTTGGGGATCTCACTTTTGCATCAAACGCTGCACCTGAGCAGCAAGATATGTTTGCAAACACAGTCTCCTTGCCTTCAGAGGTGGCACCAGCAAACCCATCTGCGGTTCTCCAGCATCCAGTTCCTACTAGTTTCCCCTCTCAGGCACCCCAGCCAGTTGCTGGCCCATTGCATGCTACTCCAGCATTTGCTCCTTCTCAGGCATTTTGCTCCTTCTTCTGCTCCCACATCATTTGCTCCTTCTCAGGCACCTCAGGCAGCCCCTGTGTTTGCTTATTCACAAGCACCTCATCCTGGTGCTACCAACCAGTCTCAATTTCCCCAGACTGTTGCTCCATCATTTGCTCCTTCACAGGTGCCTCAATCTGTAGCACCCAATCTGTCACAAGGCCAATCGGACTTCTATATGCAGCCTGCATCAGGGTCTGGTATTGACAGCTTGTCTGGGGTTCCTACACAGAATGGGGCATCGTCCTACATTCCTTCACAGACTTCTCAGTTCACTGCTCCAGCAAATCAACAACCATCTCAGCCAAGCTTCCTCCCACAAACTAGCACTCCAGCACTCCAGCCGACCTTGATCTCTCGGGGGGCATCCCAGCCCCTTGGTGTGCCAAATTCAGTGCCTACTGGTGGCAGCTTGTCATTGCAGTCAAGTTCATCAGCACCCCCAGAAACAATGATTTCTGCTTTGCAGGTTAATCAGACTGAGCCAGTAAAGAAGTTTGAGCCCAAATCTAAACTGTGGTCTGATACTTTGAGCCGAGGTCTAGTCAATCTGGACATTTCTGGACGTAAGTGGCCTGTCATGGTGTCATTTCTTTTCATGCAATGCCAAGCTACCTTTGTGTTGGCTGACCTCATTGTGTTTGTTTATTTTTACAGCAAAAGCGAATCCTCATGCTGATATTGGAGTTGACTTTGATTCAATCAATCGCAAGGAGAAAAGGCAGGAAAAGAAAATCAACCAAGCACCTGTGGTGTCTACAGTCACCATGGGCAAAGCCATGGGAGCTGGTTCTGGCATCGGTCGCGCTGGTGCAGGTGCCATGGCACCTGCTCCCAACCCAATGGGTGCTGGCAGGGGCATGGGTATGGGTCCTGGTGCTGGTGCCGGTTATGGTGGTGGAATGGGAATGAACCGGCCAATGGGCATGGGGATGGGAATGGGAATGAATCAACAACAGATGAGGATGGGGATGAACCAACAGCCGATGGGAATGGGAATGGGGATGAACCAACAACCGATGGGAATGGGGATGGGGATGAACCAACTACCGATGGGAGGAATGAACATGGGGATGGGGATGAACCAGGGGATGCCGATGCGTCCTCCTATGGGGATGGGTCCTGGTGGAATGCCCGGTGCTGGCTACAATCAGATGGGCGCAGCATACGGCGGTCAGCAGCCATATGGTGGATACAGGTGAGGAGGGGCTATACAGTCTCCCATACCACAGATTATGGGGGCGAAGTGTTGAGAAACAGTTTAGGAGGCACCTGTATTTTGCTCACCTGGTTTTGCTTTGTGTATGATTTCTTGTTTCTTTTGGTGGTGGGTGGGAAGGGGTATAATTTTCGTCACTATTCTTTTACAATCCATGTTGGATACTGTACCTACTAAATAGCAAATAGCAAACATGTGAACAAGGCCGGTGCTACAACTACTGTGTTGTGTTGGATGCAAAGCCTTGATATATTACAGAGCTCCCATGTAGTTGTATACTTTGCTATAGGCTGTTTCTTTTTAGTGAACATATATTATTTGTTTCAGCATTCTTGCTGGATAGATAATAAATGGCTGTACCATTTGGTTGAATTCTCACGTTTTTGTATCGACTTGTATGCATGTGAAATTTGACATGCTTTGTTGATATCATCATTCTTGTATCAATCACTATGAAGGAACTAACTACAATGGCTTGGAGCTAGCTGGACAGAGAGTCATCACTCTGAAGGAACAACAATCAGTCAGAAACTAATCAATTTGGCTGCTGAAGATTGGCATGAACAGCTTGTGCCAAAGGGCCCCTAGCCGAGTTGGTTAGGTGGCTTTGGCGGCATCCGATTTTAAACTTGGGGGTAAAAAAATCAAAGTTTGTAGCGGTTTCATCTCATGGCGATGTGGCGTTTGTATATTGGTGGGGCTGGGTCAGAGGAATTTTTCCGAACTGCGTGAAAAGTTCTTCTTAACGAATATCGGTGGGGACATCACTCCCCGGTGAATTAGAGTTTTAGCATGAACAACTTGTGTGGGACATTTCTGCGAGAGGACTAAATGAAATAATGATGAATACACGAAATGTATGATTGTATGAACTGCATGAGTCTTCGCGAAACCAATCCTGTGGGCACATCAACGCTTTCATAATCTTTTAGTGGGAGAAGGCTACAATGTTCATTAAGAAGAACTCTGCCGCCGTTGGTACACTCACACATTATCTCATTGTTTCAAATTGTAAGTCGTGATGTTTTTGCTATTAAAATATAAATAAGTGCAAAAGATGGCTACCAAACATGCCATATGTATCTATCAAAGCAACTTAATGAAATTTAGGTATGTTTGGATCACAGGAATTTCACATGAATCATGTAGGAATCAGTTTAACTTTTATGGACATAGGGAATTTCATAGGAATCAATTTATTTAATTTAAGATGTATGTATGTCATTCAAGCTAGTTACCATCGGCTTTCACCAACCATCAAGCTCCTTATTTAAGTTTATCTTTTCTATTCCTAGCAATTAAACTCTTCTCCTTTTCCATAGATTTTGCGTCACGACCTTTGATAGTGTCAACTAAAAGTCATTTGAAAACTGAAAAAAAAAAAACATTTACCTACCAGATCGGATATGTAAGTCCACTTAGCTTTGTTTTGTTGTTAACAGTGTGATACTCATAGTTTTATTATAAAATATTATTTTCAACTTTTATTTCAATATAGTATATATTTAGGATATTGCTGATAAAAGATAGAATTACTCAATAGCAAATCTATTTTCGGTAGTGAGTATAGTTCTTCACTTGTAGTCATAAAACTTTGTAAGTGTTGGGGGTCAACTTTATTTTTAACTAAACTTCTAACCCAAACTTTGAAGTATGTTCTTATAAAGAGTTTCATACGAAGGTCACCAGAGGAGAAGAGAAAGTTAAGTCAAGAATGGTTATATTGAAAGATCAATTAACGCCAAGGAAGTCTGAAGGCCTTCAAGGTTCGAACTTACGATGGAGTTCAAAAGGGAGGCTTCGTTTAAAGACCTTCGCAACCAATATACCAAGAAAGCTCAAGACAAGATATGCGAAGATAACAAAAATGGCTTCGCCAAAAGTTTAGATATAGAATTTTGTTATTTGTAAAGTTTGTCATTTATCTAGAATTACGAAGCCGGGGGGCCTATAAATACCCCCTAACATCTCTTGTAATGGACATGTTGTACAGTCACTTTGTGACTAAGTATTCATCAATAAACGTGTTCGGAGTATTTTACCCAACATCTTGGCGCCCACCGTTTGTGTGTGCTCGAGCATACCCACGACCAACTAAAAACATGGGGAGGTCAAAGAAACAAACCTCTGCGAGAAAAACAAGATCACAAGAAGATGGACAAGATGAAGAAATTGAAGAAGCAAGAGAAAAAATCAAAGTCACAAGACAGAAGGTGAAGAGCAAAGGCTAAAAGCACTTGAAGAGAATTTAGCAAGGAAAGAAAAAGAACTTGAAGAGTGCGGCAACGCACAAGAGAAAAGACCATAAAACAAAGAATTGAAGAAGGAAGGGCCGATTGAGAAAACTAAACGAAGAACTTGAGAAACAAGAAAAAAAAAAATCATCAACATTAAAGAGCCGGGCTCGGCCGAACAATTCAAGGAAAGAAAAAGAACAAGACAAGATCACAACAAAGAATTGACACGAGTCTCCTTTGTCAATTGATGCGCAAATAGCAAAATGGCCAAAAGGGTTCAAGTTCAACATAATCCCAACATATGAAGGACTCACAGATCCAAGGCAATTTCTTATGAGTTTTGAAGCTGCGGTTGCCTCGGGAGGAGGAGATGAAACAACACTAGCAAAATCACTCATCATGGCAATGAAAGGTTCAAGACAAAAATGGTACTCTTCGCTCAAACCAAGGTCAATCAAAAGTCGGGAACAATTAAGGACAAGTCCGCTAGTTGATTTCCAAGGATTTCAACACACCGAATTAACAAGTGATGACCTATTTGACATCAAGCAATATCCAAAAGAACCATTGATCAAGTATTATAAGAGATTCATCCAAATGAAAACTTCGGATACCGGATGTGCGGATGAAGTGGTCATCATAGCGACCATCGAGGATTAAGAGCAAGTCAACTATCATCACATCCGAAAAGAGAAAGACCAAAAACAGTTGCTCAACTCTATGAAGAATTCGAGAAATATGCAAAATCGATGATGACTACGAAAAGAGAATCGAAGAAGAAAACTTTGAAAGAAATCAAGCGAAGACCAACAATCAATTAAATCAATACAAAACTCCAAACTTCGAGCGAAGACAATATCAGATCAACCACGACAAACGCCATGGAACCAAATTAACAACGAGCAAAGTGGAGAAAACGCAATCAACAATGACCCGGCCGAAGCCAAGACCCGGCGAAGCCAATATCAAAACAGAGGCGTCAACAACAATTACGAGAGGAGGTTTCAATCAAGAAAGATTTGGCGAAAGAAGACCTTTAAAGCCCTAAGAAATATTTTGCCTCGTGCATGGCAAAGGGGCTGGCCACACCTCGAAAATGTGCCCGATGATAAAGAAAAGCATTGACGAAGTCCAACAAGAAAAAGAAGCATACAAAGTCGAAGACAATCAACTTCTTAGGTCAAGCAAATTTCCCTCGAATCAAGGAGCTTACAACCAAGCATATAACTTCCATACAAATCCGGGACCTTCGCATCAAACATTACCGGACCTCCACCAATATACAATTGTCAACCATTGGCTGCAATACCATGGGGACAAACACAAATTCAGCAACCCGAGGAAGTATCAATAGCAAACAACTCTACAACTAATCAAAGCAACAATTCTCCAAATACTTCGGAATCAATACAATAATGCCAAGCGAGGCGGGAATATTGACAATCTCAGGAGGAAACAAAGATGGAGTACGAAACAAATGCCGCAAGAAGAAACTACTTTCAAAGAATAAATTCAATATCAATGGAAGGCCCATACAAAAGACAAAGTGGTCACATCAACCAATAACATTTACGAAAAAGACATGAAGCTAAAAGATTTCCCTCATATGGACGCTATGGTCATTGAGGCAAACATAGAAGGATGGTCAAGAACAAAAATCTTGGTTGATGGAGGAAGTTCAGCAGATATCCTCTTCGCAAAAACTTTAGATGCAATGCGTTGATTGACAGAAAAGTCCGGGACAAGCGTAATATCCATTAGTTGGATTCGGAGGCGTAAGAATAAACTCAATTGGAAGAATTGTCTTTGCCGGTGTCATTTGGAACAATGAACAATGCAAGAACGAAACAAATCGCATTTGACGTTGTTGAAATGCACAAATCAATATAATGCAATATTTGGAAGAGGAAGTCTAAATGCATTTGAAGCCGCAATCAATTACTCATACCTTTGCATGAAAATTCCGGCAATTAACGGACAATCACAATTCATGGAGATCAAAACGAAGCAAGATGTATAGAAAAAGATTCAAACCGGCTCAAAGAAATATTCTCAACATCGAAGACGAAGAAGAGCAAGAAGAGAAAGAAAACGCAAAAGCCTCGTAAGAAAGTGAAAACTTGTGCCAAAGATGAAACTAAAGAAGTACCATTAGACCCGATGCTACCCGACGAAAAAAGTTATCATTGCGAATCGATCTCAGAAGAAGAAGAAGAAAAGAACCTCATAGATTTCTTGAGAATCAATCAAGACGTCTTCGCTTGGTCGACAAAAAGATCTAGAAGGAGTCACAGAGACATCATCGAACACAAACTAAACATAGATCCAAGTTACAAGCCAAAGAAGCGAAGTTAAGAAAACTTTCGGAAAGACGTAAACAATTGCCGCAAAAAGCTAAAGTACAAAAGGTTATTAGGCGCGGAAGGTCATAAGAGAAGTAAGATTCACAACATGGCTTGCGAACATAGTCATGGTCGAAGAAGAACTTGAAGTGGAGAATGTGCATTGACTTCACGGATCTAAACAAAGCTTGCCCAAAAGACAATTTTCTACTACCAAGAATTGACACACTAGTCGATCAAGCGGCGGGAAGTGAAATGTTAAGTTTCCTAGATTGTTTCTCGGGCTATCATCAAATCTGGATGAGTAAAGAAGATGAAGAGAAGACAAGTTTCATCACTCCATTTGGCACATATTGTTTCCAAAGAATGGTCGAGGGGCTTCGCAATGCCTGATCAAGTTTCATCGTAATGACTTGAACAAAGACTAAAAACCAATTGGGCAAAAATTTGCTCGCCACGTTGATGACGTAATTGTGAAAAGCAAGAAAAGAGATGAGCATATCGAAGACCTCAAAGAAACTTTTTCCAACCTTCTGAAAGCAAACTTGAAGCTTAATCCGAGAAAAAATGCACCTTCGGGGGTCAAGAAAGGCAAAATTTTGGGATGTGTTGTATCTTCAAAAGGAATCGATCCAAATCCCGAAGATAAAAAGCAAAGAATGGAAACACAAGTTCCAAAAAAGCATCAAAGATATTCGAAAACTAATCGGAAGATCAAGCCCACGAACGATTCATATCAAAATCAGCCGAGAAAAGTTTCCCAATTTTCCAAGCACTAAAAAATTCAAACAAGACCTTCGATGGGGAGAGGAGCAACAAAATGCTTTCAAAGAGATAAAGAAGTATTTGTCCAATCCAACAACTTTGGCAAGCCCAAATCCACAAGAAGAATTGTCATTATACATCTCGCATCAAAAAATGCAAAGAAGTGCAAAGACTAGTACAAGAAAACATAGAAGAGCACACCAAGAAGCAACAACCAATATACTTCTGTATCGAAAGCTCTCTCGGGCTCAAAGATATACTATTCGAGAGATCGAGAAGATAGCATACGCGGTACTAATGGCAACAAGAAAATTGAAGCACTATTTTCAAGCACACAAAGTCAAAATACCAACAAATCATCCTCTCAAAGATGTTCTACAAAGTTGCAAGTCATCCGAAGATTGGGAAAATGGGCGTGAAATATCTCAATACTTTATAGAATTTGAAAAAAGAACAAAGAATCAAGTCACAAGTTCTAGCAGACTTCGTTGCATTGGACTCCAACTTCAAACTTAGAAGAACAAAAAAGAAGCCCAAGAATGGACAATGATTTGTCAAGAATGGACAATCAATTGTGATGGTGCATGGGGCTCCTCGTGTCTTTGGAGTGGCTGCAATCATAACTTCACCTTCGGGAGTAAAAATGAGATATGCAAAGAAGATTAGAATTCAAATGCACAAACAACATTGCGTAATATGAAGCAAGATCTGGCTTTGGGGCTTCGCAAGGCAAGAGCAATGAGAATTCAAAAATTACGATCAAAAAACAGATTCACAAGTTGTGGCGGACATATAGAAAAAAGTTACAAAGCAAAAAAGATCCCGAGTTGGCAAAATATTTACAACATGTTAGAGAGCAAGAAAGACACTTGAAGGTTTCACATTGAGAAGTATCTCAAGAACAAACAACGAAGAGGCGCGGAACACAATCGTAAAAGCCGCAGCTCGAGAAAATAAAATTACCACGGATGTATTCTACCAAGTATTATCAGAATCATCAATCCAAGCAAAGATGGAAGAACCAAGAAATATACACATAATAGAAGGCGAAGATTGAGATCACCAATAATAGCTTTCCTCAAAGGATTCTATGAACCATAAAGTGAAGTTGATGAAACAAGAATGAAGCACAAAACAAGGAATTACAAAATCATCAATGATCAACTTTACAAGCAAGGCATATGTGAACCATTGTTGAAATGTGTCTCAAGCGAAGAAGGAAAGGAAATATTACAAGAAATACACAACGGAACTTGCGGAATCCACGCAGCCCAAGATCAATTGCGGGAAAAGCTTTTAGACAAGGGTTCTATTGGCCATCGGCTTCGAAAAGATAGCAAGGAAATAATCAAGACTTGTCACAATTGTCAAATTTCAAAGAACAAGACACATGCACCAAAGAAATCCAATACAACAAATAGAACCAAAAATTGGCCATTAGCAAGATGGGGAATAGATATCATTGAAAAGTTGCCACAAACTCGGGGAAACTTCAAATATGCGGTTGTGGCGATAGATTATTTCACAAAGTGGATTGAGGCAAAGCCAAGAACAAACATGTCCTTAGCAACAATGAAAAAGTTCTTATGGCAAAATATCATCTCGCAGATTTGGAGTCCCAAGACATATCACCTTAGACAATGGAACACGCTTTGATAGCGAAGATTTCGAGAGAATATTGTACAAGTCTTGGAATCCAACTATGCTTCGCACATCGAGAAAACATCCGCAATCAAACGGAAAGGTTGAAAGAGCAAATGGAATAATTTGCAATGGAATATCAAGAAATCTTGTGGGATTACCAAAAGGAAAGTGGAGCGAAGAACTCCCAATAATAGTTTGGAGTCACAACACGACAACTACAAGATCTACAAAATTTTCACCATTTAGGGCGCTATATGGAGACGAAGCCATGACTCGTAAGAACTTCGCATTTAAGGTCCAAGACTAAATGTACAAATGATAAGCGAAGAAGATTTAAAGACAAGCAAAGACTTACTTTCGAAGAAGAAAGAAACGAAGCTCTACAAAACTTAAGCAAGTATCAAGCGAGAAACAAGCGGATGGTACAATAAGAAAGTAATCAGAAGAGAACTTGACCCGGAGATTTCGTACTCAAAAAAAAAAGAAATGAGGACACAAGATAGGAAAATTCCAAAGAAAATGGGAAGGACCATTCATCATCTCAAAATCAAACAAGCCAGATCATATCACTTGGAGACTTTGAAGGGAGAGGAATTGAGCCACACATGGAATATCCAAGACCTTCGTAAGTACTATCCTTAGAAGAAAAGAGCTTCTCTTGTAAATATGTAAATAGATAGCAGTATCATTTACTTTCAAGCAAAGTTTACATTTCAATTGTAAAGAGTCGCACTCTTTTTCCACTCGGGGAAGCCCTTCGCGAGGTGAGTGGTTTTTTAACGAGGCGCCCTCTATTGTAAATTCTCATATCAATATAAATGAGAAAGTAGTTTCCCCAAACGTTGCTTGCTTTACATTTTATATCAATTCATAAAAACAAACGCCGAAGAACATAACATTCCTACATCGGTGAATAAAACAAAAGTAGGTGCAATTTTTACAAAAATTACTACCTACGATGTCCTAAGGGAAAAAAATAAAACACTTCATAAGCGAAGTTTGTCGCTCCACCTTCGCAAAAAAAAAAAAGGGGATGATGTTTTTCAAAAGTTTCCTAAGGGAAAAAATAAACACTTCGTAGCGAAGTTTGTCGCTCCACCTTCGCAAAAAAAGAAAAAGGGGACGACGTTTTTTTCAAAAGTTTCCTAAGGGAAAAAATAAAACACTTCGTAGCGAAGTTTGTCACTCCACCTTCACAAAAAGAAAAGGGGACGACGTTTTTTCAAAAGTTTCCTAAGGAAAAAAAATAAACACTTCGTAGCGAAGTTTGTCGCTCCACCTTCGCAAAAAAGAAAAGGGGACGACGTTTTTCAAAAAGTTTTCTAAGGGAAAAAATAAACACTTCGTAGCGAAGTTTGTCGCCCACCTTCCACCAAAAGAAAAAAAAAGCGACGTTTTTTTTCAAAAGTTTCCTAAGGGAAAAAAATCAACACTTCGTAGCGAAGTTTGTCATTTTTACTTTCGCAAAAAAAAAAAGGGACAACGTTTTCATTCCCTTACGAATCAAAAAGGCTATCTTCTCAATAATCAAAAAAAAAAAGATAACATCTTTCTACAAAAAAATGATACTTTATTACATCGAAACTATTTGTATACACTCACTCAAAACCAAATCATGGTTCTTACAAAAATATAAATTACAAATCATCGTTTTTTAAACAACAACATTAGCCACTTCCACCAAAAAGTTCATCCAAAGCCTCGTTAACTATATTATCCACTTCTTGCCTCAAAATATCCTCGAAAAAATAATTAGGAGAAGCACTTGAACATGATGACTAGACAAAACAAGAATCACCTCTTAGAATTTCTTTGCTCACAAAAAGAGAAAAGTTAAAATCACACAAAAAGAAACCCCAACAATATCTCACCTGTGTAAAATTGCTAAAATCAATAACTCGAGGAATTCCACAATTAATTTTAACTCTTGAACCTTCAAGTTTACTTTCAATAAACAAATCAACATCAACATCGCCAACGGATTCACGATATTCCAAAAACTTCGGGAAGTTTCAAATACATAGTTCCCTTTTGCAACCATCAAAGGAGTAATAGTGGCAACATCTGCGCGGGCTTCGCTCGAAACACTGCGCAGTTCATTCGAAAACACCTGCAGGGATGTATTCCGGTTAAATCATCACAAAGTATTAACTTAACTTACAAAGTCTCCTCACAAACTCTCTCAAAAAAAAAAAAACCTAAGAAAAGCTACATCTACATCTATAAATCCCTCTCACGAACATCATCATCCCGAGCCTTGAGAGCCTCCTCCTCCAAGCGCTTCTTTCTCTTCTCTTCTTCCCCGCATGTATCCAATCTCAATCTATCAAAATTTAGAAAAAATAAAACAATAAAACAAGCAATCACAAGAATAGATAAAAAGCGATAATAATAACTACTTTGCTTCCATCTTTGTCTTCACTTTTTCAAAGCGGTGCTCCCGTCCCACTCACATGCCAAGATCGATCAAAGTATTTCTTGCAAAAAGATTGAGTGCGTGAGCTAATGTCGCTTCCAAAACTTCAGGGAACTTGTAATCACTCCTTGAGAACTCGGATATAAGGGATCTTTTCGCCTCCGACATCAAATGAAGAAGGGCCCTTGTAGCATACATCACGCGGGTATCGGCGAAGGTATTCACAAGAACACCTAGATCTTCATACCGACGACACGACCAACTAAAGAAGGGATCAAATTCTCAGAGCTCCCAATTAGGATCTTCGGGCCTTGCACCAAATTTTTCATAATGACCCGACAAATATCCCACATCCCGTTAAACTTCATAAGGAAAAATTCCTCCCGCTCTTTACTTTTCTTTTCAAGATACTCCTTCTCCCTCTTCAAAGTAGCTATGGTCTTGTTGGCTAGAACAATTTCAAAGATCTTTTTCTTTAATAGTATCACAAGACCGATGATAAAGACCATCCATCCGATGCCATTCATCAACGACAGCCTTGCCTCTTTCCTTCTCTTTCTCAACAAGTTGAGACTTCAACGAAGAAATTTCATCCAAAAGTTTTTTCTCCGAAGAGATGATGCAACGAGCTTGTCTTCTATTGATTTTCGCTTGGTCATGAGCAAGAAGTGCACCCTAAAAAAAGAAGCATAAGAGTAAACAAAATAAAAATTATATACTCAATAAAACCAAGACAAATAGCAAATGAAGGTGATTTCATTACCTTATACATCGAGAGAAACACTTGCCTCAAAAAGTTCCGGAGGGTCCTTCTTAGCAAGTTCGGTTCGGCATCGAAACACTAAAAGCATCATCTATGCACTTTGCCAAACGAAGCTTCAGTCTTCTTCGGCATCAATCGAAGCTTTTCGGTTCAACACCGATAAACTTGAACGAATCCAAGTTGACACCTTCTAATGACAAAAATCAAGAACCTTCGAAGCTTCTGATCGCCAATATCGAAATTGTAGATACATCTTCACAAGGAACGATGGAGTGCAAACATCCCGAGCAACCTCCTTCATCTTCCCAACATCAACGCTTTTCTCTTTTAGAAGAAGTAGAGGCATCGGGAAAAATAGTTAGGCGCAAAAGCATAAAAATCAAAAACAAAAACAAAAATCAAAAAAAAACCCAAATAAACAAACAAAAACTCACCAACAATTTCTCCATCCTTCAAAGGGCAAGAAATCTTTTCTTGAGTTTCTACGTTGATCATAGAATCCTCAAGACGAAGCCGTTGTTGATCTTCAACATCCTTGTCAAAAATATCATCATCAAAATCTTCAAAGGTCATAGCGGCAAGTCGTGGTACCCTTCTTCAAAATCTTCGAATTTTTTCAACGGCTTTCCCCCTCGAGATTTTCCCTCATCAATCAAATTCTCACTATCTATCTCCACAAAAATCTTGTCAACGATTTCTCGAAACCTCAACATTAGTAGCCTCGCGAACAACTTCGTCGAAAATATTTTTGCTGCGAAGAAGGCAAAACATTGGCATCTCTCCGGCGAAATATTCCCCTTCGCAGCAGCTTCAACGCCTCGAAACAAAAACATCACCATCTTTCAAACCAAACTTAGACTTTGAAGAGCAAATGTTACGAGCAAAGATGCTAACTTATTCATGTCATCAACAATATCTTCGATCCCTGTGACCTAAATGAGCTTTAGCATCGAATCAATGTACAAAACAAATGGAGTTTTCAAATAAAACCTAGGTGACGAAGCGTGAGGCGCACGGGAGCGAGAACATCCTTCACAACATCTTCGCTAGATTTTTACTAGTTTCTCCGCGAGTAGCCAAGTTCAGTAAATTGAGCAAGAGGTGTCAATATCTCGGAGTCAAACCAAAGGCATGCAAAAGCTAAACACATTTTTTCTCACCTCAAGTTGATCGGTGAAGTTCCCATCAAATCTTCATCTATAGCAAACCCTTCATCATCACACAAGTCAACTATAGGGGTAAGGGTAGCTTTCTTTTTTTTTTCAAAGCCAAAGTCTTCTTCCTACCCCTACCATTTGTTGTGGAAGTTTCAGATTGCTTCCTCTTCTTCCCTTCGCCGGGTCATCCTTCGTTTCACCTTCTTGAAGAACTTTCTCGGCACAAGAATAAGGAGGAGGAGGGCGTTCATCATACGGAATCTTGGCAATATCGAAAACTCTATTAAATCTAGAGTAATCCTCACCAAGAATCTCATCCATAAATCTTTTTCCTTGGAAACATATTTTCCAATAACTGCAGGCCCCTAGACTCAACAGCGCCACAAATTCTTCATTTGTTCTAAATTCGGCAGGTCGACAATATCGCGATCCGAAACTTATAAGTTTTTCTGCGAAGCTCCTTCGTATGAAAAAAAAAAAACGAATAATATTCCAACCCCGCGAAGAGGCCAAACTCTAGCGAACAAACTCTTCAACTAAATCCCTTTGTACTTTGAAGAGAAGCAACAATCTTGAAAGCTTTCATGCATTCAGAGGCGACTTGAGATTTCTTCGAAGGTGGTCTTACAATAAATTCACGCTTGTGCATTGTTGGTGTTTCTTAGCGAAAAGCAAAGAAAGTCCGCAAGCGCCGACGGAAATACCGTTGTAGCACTTCACCCTGTAATAAAGGGTATCGTATAATTCGCAAGGGACGGTTGCGTTGAGGGCTTTCTAGACCTGTGTTTACCCAAGGCAAGGTTAGGTTCTACGAGTAATGAGGTCTCCCCTATGGGCTTAGATTTCCGATCGGTGATTTCTCGCGTTGTTATCTCCTTACGGCACCGCCCTCGCCCAACCGGGCGTAGTCCGCAATTAGCTCTACGTCACACCCGAATGTGGAGGGATTACAAGGGACGGACAAGGTCGCCGCTACAACCCCGCCGCCTACCCTCACGACCGGGATGCTTCGCAAAAGGTAGGTGAACGCTTAGCCCAAACACCACGTTTGCACTATTGGTCACAGCTTCTTGATGTTGGCCAAGGTTCCCTGGCCAAAGAGTTACTTCACCAAGAACTAACGCTCAAACGAGACAATCTACCGATCCCGTAAGACTATAACAAGTTAAGATAATGTAATCGGAAAGACAATAAGCCAAGAGATGAACACAAGCTTGCTCACCAAATTGTAAGAAGCCCGTGAGGTACAAGCGTCCGTGGTGCCGACAAGTCCGCACTCAGACCTCCTAGGAACCGCGGATCACCGGGCTACTCCGACAACTCCGAGTAGAAGGAGCCAAATTTTCTTCTAGCTTTTCCTCTCTCACTCTCTAGAATTTACAAGGTAGAAAGAAGGCTAAGCTACTCCTCCGGCTCAAATGTGCTGAATTCTCCTTGGAATGGTTGTTGAGAGAGGTGTAGGAGCCTTCCTTTTATAGCTTGAGTAGAGGGGGTCCTTGAAAATAGCCACCACCACCATAATGTCGGTTTGCGGGTTCACTGAACCTGGTCCACGGCGCCACCGACGTTCTTCGGAGTTAATGTACCACCTCGCACCGCCCGGCCCCACCCACCGGAAGGAGGGTGGGGGCGCACCACTGAGTCGACCCCAAACCGCCCGGCTTTGGACGTGTCGTCGTGTTTTCGTTGTCTTGGGCCCGGTTTGGGCGTGGAGAGAGCCTGAGTTTGTGGCCTGGCCGAGGTAAGTTGGATTGGTCTTGCCATTTGTCACTTGTGGGCTTTTTCTATTTATTGTATTTTTATTCTTTTTCTTGTATTTTGGCCCAAAGTGCACATGTCTTGTCTTGTACCTGCAAGAACCAAATATACACCAAAACTATAGAATTTGTTAGTTTATAACCCCTATCTCTAGGTGGTTTTGGTGTATGTTGACGGTGTTTGATATGTAGTTGGTTACCGTCAACAAACTCCCCCACACTTAGCCCTTTTACTCGTCCCTCGAGTGAAGGCGTAAGGACTAGAGTGGTTCAATCTCCAAGATGTAGACACGTATACAAGTTATTCCAGGGCCTCACCGCTTTGTGAGCATTTAGGAGTGGCTATCCTGTTATCTTGGACAATTGAGCAATGGAATGGCATGAAATCGTATCTCCTTTGCTACTACTCATGTGCAAAGACTTGGTTGATTTTGAATTTTTAAAGATAAAATAGCAATGCTCCATGGTTGATTCTCACATGGTCACTCATTTTGTGTTTCCTTGCCAAAGCACTCTTTCTCTCACTCATCCTATCTTTTTGCGGGGGTTTTGTGGATCTTCCGAGTGATGCATACGTACCTCTGTATGTTTTGTCGGGTCAAGCTCGGATCGTTGGAAAGAGGTGCCATACCCCTAGATCGAAATGTGCCAAAGTGTGTGGAAAATATTTGTGGTATTTTGTTTTTGTGTTTACTCCTTGACTCATGATCATCTTTTCTCTTTTTGTATGCTTTTGGAGAGATACAGGCTACTTCTTCTCTCTTTTTTTTTTTTTTGGAGATGTGGGCTCTACTCGCCCTCGGACACTTGTCCATTTTTCATCTCTTTATTCTTTCTTTTTCTATAGCCTGTATCTCCTTTCTGCATGATACTTTTCTAATACAGGAGATGATCATGGTATGATAGATGGAGTTTTTATTCAATGGATGGTAAAGATGCATGTTGTGCGCAATTCTCATTGTGAGAACCTACGTATGTGTGGGTGTACGTGTTTTTCAATCTTGGGAGTATGAGCCTTTCTCAACGCAGATCAACGGAGCCCGACAAAAACTCAATACAGCGGTAGTAGCTATAGTGGATATTCATGACAATGTTCAGGGCTTTGGTAGGATTTGTCTAAGTCAAACCAGGAGCTCGTTATGGGAGAGCTCGAGCGAGGCGGAGGCTTGTCCTTGCGCTGGAGAGCTCGCGCGCGGTGAAGACTTCGTGCGGCTCCGTGGTAGGACGTCTTGTCTCTCGTGCGGTCGGTCCGGAGCCGTGTTTGCTAGCCGATAGCAAGTTGGGAGCTCGTTTATTGGTGTCCCAAATATCGATCCCCCACAAAGTAGCCCCGAGCATTTGGGGGGAGAAGGGTTTCTCCTGATGCTATTCGGCCCGCGGTGGCCTTCTTTCGCCGTGGGGACTTTCGTGCCGAGGATTGATGTTTGTTCGTGGGTGCGCCGCCGCACTCCCCGCGGTGTAGCCCCGAGGCCCGTGAGAATAGTAGATTCTCGTGGAGGCTTTTTAAGAATTTTCGTGGGCTCATCGACCCATTCCTTCGTGATCGTTCACGGAGGTGGTGAGCTCGAGCTCGATCTTGCCTCTCGTTGGCCGAGATCGAAAGTGCCCGCTGAGCTGCCGTCGGATGTGTCCGTGTGAGGCCCGAGCTCGAGCTCGTTCGCACGATCTGGCGGTGGATCGACCTCAAGTTCCCGAGAGCTCCACTTCCGAGATTCTCGAGCCCCGAGCGATGTCCGGGAGCGGGCGCTCCTCATCGATGAGGTTAGCTCTGAGTCGATCGTGGCCCTCGGCGACCCTTGGACGCCGCAGTAAAAGCCCCGAGCCCTTTAAAGCTCGGGCGTGGGCGTCGATGTCGCTTTCTCAAGGCGCTCCTCGCTCGTGGTGTCTCTAGGTGGCCTCAAGCTCTCGGGCGGGCGGCCTTCGAACCCCGAGGTGGTGAGCTCGTTTCGAGCTACATTTTTGAGCTTAGCGATCCACCATTGCGCCGAGCTCTTAGATTTTTACCCTTGTAAAAATAGCCGTTGGGATCTTACCATTAAGGTTTTACCGTTGGTGAGGAGTTATCCCATTAATGCCGCGGCGGCTCGGCCCGCCATGACTCATGTTCTCGACCCACCGTTTTTGCTTGTAGATGAGAAGCGGGGCTCTCACGAAGACGTCACGGGAGCCGGAGGACAAGGGTCGGCAGCCTTCAGCTTCTTTGGCGCTGAAGCCTCCCCCGGGCACTCGCGGCTCGCGGCCGTAGGAGAAGGAGGCGGATTTGAAGAAGAGGACCGGCGACCTGCCGACGGCGCGCGAACGAGCCTGGAAGCCTCCAAGAGCGCCGGGCCGCCAGGGCGGTGGAGGAGGCCGAGAGCCTCGGCGGCGTGAAAGCCTTTGCGTCCGAGGTCGAGGCCATCTGCGATGTCCTTGGGGTGGAGGATGGGCGGACCCGGTCGAAGCGGGTGTCGACCATCCCGCGCAAGGTGACGGAGGATGCGGGCCGCGTGGTCCACAAGGCGATCGGCGTCGTCTTCACCCACTACCCCTACTTTGAGGTCGACATCGTGAAGAGGGGGTGGGCGCCGGGCGTTGACGATGCCGACGTGGAGCGGAAAGCCGCCGGCCGGCTGAGGCCGCGACCGCGGAGGCCGCCGTCGAGCTCTTCAAGCTCGCCACCGAGGAGCTTGAGGGCTTCGAGCCTCCCCGCCGGTGGAGATGGAGCGGGAGAGGAGCCCGTCGGGGAGGAGGAAGCTGCGCGGGACGCCCCCGCCCGGAGCCGGGGACCAAGACCCACCCCCGTGCAAGACTAGGAGCTCGAGGCTATGCCTCTTTTATGTCCTCGCGGTTGAGGCGATCCGTAAAAAACTATGGAAGCTCGTGCTTAATGGATGTCGCGTTTCTTCTCTTATTGTGCTTTGTTCTTACTTCGACTTTTTATGAGGTCGTTATTCGAGAGCCGGATGGCGGCCATTCCTCGGCGGCCGCGAGGAGCGGGAGGTCGGGGTAGTCGCGCCATGCTTCCTCGTGGCAAGCTCACAACTTAGTCATTTCAAACATCGTTTGGGCTAAGAGAAGGGAGTGCGAGTTCGTGAGCTTGAGCTCGTCGCTGAGCTCTGAACTTGTACGTTTTGCGAAAAAAACGGTGTGTTAAAAACGTGGGGTGTGCACCCCGCTCCTTGTAGCCCCCGAGCAAGGGCGGGTCTTTGTCGGGGCAAAGGCCAGCCGTTGCTCAAACGAGCTAAGGAAAGAATTCGAAATGCTTGCACATATTTTTGCATCGAATTTGTGCTTTTATTGAGCTCTTGCAAATACAACGTTTTGAAATACACTTAGGGGTAAAAGCGACGTAGGCGTTCGATGTTCCACGCGTTGGTGAGGACTCGGCCTTGGTGGTCTTTGAGCTTGTACGTGCCGGGCCTCAGCACTTGGTCGATGGTGAAGGGACCTTCCCAAGGCGCCGAGCTTGAGCTTGTCCTTCGAGCTACGGACTCGGCACGGGGCGTGGTCGCCGACGCCAAAGCTTGTCCCTTGACGTGGCGGTCGTGGTAGCGCCTCATGGATCGTAGGTACCGGGCGGAGTGGATGAGGGCGATGTCACGAAGCCGTCCGAGCTGATCGGCAGCGTCTTCGAGCGGCGCTGGTTGTTGCGCTTCGTCGAAAGCTTGGGCGCGGGGTGAGCCATACTCGAGGCCGGTGGGGAGCACGGCCCGGATCCAAAGACGAGGAAGAAAGGTGTGCGCCCCGTGGCTCGCTTTTGGCGTCGTCGCGAAGGCTCCATACGACCGAGGGGAGCTCGGCCGACCATCGGCCGGGCGATTTCGAGCCTCTTGAAGATGCGTGACTTCACGCCCGCAGATCATGCCATTAGCTCTTTCTACCCGTCCGTTGGTCCTGGGGGGTCGACAGAGGCCGTGGTCGACGCGATGCCGCGGGTCGCCGCACTACCGATGAAGACCTCTCCCACGGTTCGTGGCCGTTGTCGGTGATAATGGAGTTCGGGACCCCAAACCGTGGATGATGCCGGGTGAAGAACTTGACTCCTCTCCTCGACCGACAACGTCGCGATGGGCATGACCTCGATCCACTTGGAGAATTTGTCGATGGCGACGAGGAGGTGCGTGTAGCCCCTGGCGGTCTTCTTGAAGGGTCCCACCATGTCGAGCCCCCCCTGCACCGCGAACGGCCAGGTGAGAGGGATCGTGCGGAGGGATCGCACCGGGAGATGCGCCCGCTTAGCGAAGAACCGCATCCCTCGCAGCGTGTCGGACGACTCGAATGGCGTCCGCGACGGCGGTCGGCCAGTAGAAGCCTTGACGGAATGCTTTCCCCAACGAGCTCGCGGCGCCACGTGGTGGCCACATTCACCGGCGTGGATCTCCTTGATGAGCTCCTCTCCTTGCTCGAAGGTGATGCAGCGGCCGGAGGACGCCGGAGGCTCGTCGTCGGAGAGCTTCTCTCGACTAGGGATAAAGGATTTGGCTCTTCGCGCTAGACGTCTTGACTCCTCTTGCCCGGGGGGAAGCTTGCCTACCTTGAACCACTGCAGGAGAGGGACCCGCCAATCAGGCTTCGGAGCCATCTTGGTCGAGTTTGACCCAGCCCCCGAGCCGGGCCGGACTCGAGCTCATAGCTAAGCGGGCCTTCGTGTTGGGCGAGCTCGAGCTCGCGGGAGCGTATACCTCCATAGGGTCCGAACCCGGTGTCTCGGCAGCTTGAGTTCGCGCCCTGCCGTTGACTCGCCCTTGAGCCGTATCGATGGCTTGTACTGCTCGTGCATGAAGACGCCTTTGGCGGGACGGGCAAAGGTCCGACTAGTTTGGCGAGGACGCCGGCGTCGTTGTTGAGGTGGCGATGGACGTGGTTGACCTCGAGCCCGCGGGAAGTGTTCCTCGAGCTCGTGGACCTTCTCGTGGTACGCGACCATCTTTGGGTTGACGCAGATCGACTTCCTTCATGACTTGGTTCTTCACGAAGCTCGAATCGCCCGGACCTCAAGGTGCCGGGATGCCAAGCTCGTGCACGATGCGCAAGCCATTCACCGTGAAGCCGTGACTCCGGCCACGCTTGTTGGACGCGGGAAGTGTAGGCGGATTGAGTACTTCATGCGTACCTTGTTTGGGGAGATGAAGACGAGACCGACGCCCGGCGCCATACTTTACTTTAACCCGTCGGCATATAGCGGCCCGAAGACTCGATGTCGTCGGGTGCGGGCGGCCGCCGACCCCTGGTCCACTCCGCGATGAAGTCGGCCAAGGCTTGAGACTTTATGGCGCCTCTCGGGGGCATAGGTGATATCGGCCCCCATGAGCTCAATAGCCCACTTAGCCATGCGGCCCGTGACCTAGGGGGCTACGGATGACCTCGCCGAGGGGGTACTTGGAGACAACCTTGGATCGGGTGAGAGTCGGCGAGTGCCCCGAGCTTGCGCCGGTGATCGAAAGCTTTCGAGCCGCAAACGGTCTCTTGGTGTCGGTGAGAACTTCGCCGATGAAGTAGACCGGACGCTGCACCTTGAGCGCGTGCCCTTCTTCTTCTCTTTTCGACGACGAGCGCGGTGCTCACTACTTTCGAGGTGGCCGAGATGTAGAGAAGGATCGGCTCGTTAGGCGCGGCGCGACGAGCACGGGGCGGATTAGCAAGGAGTTGCTTCAACAGTCGAGGAGCTTGCTAGGCTTCGTCGATCCCGAGCACGCCGGGTCTTCTTCAAAGAACTTGTAGAGGGGAGGCTTTCGTTTCCCAAGTCGAGCTATGAAAGCGACTTAGCGCGGCACACCCCGTGAGTCGCCGCACGCATTGACGTTTTTAATCGGCCCCATGCTCGTGATGGCGGCGATTTTTTCCCGTTGGCCTCGATGCCACGCGTTAGGAGACGATGAAGCCAAGCAACTTCCCTCGAGGGACCCCGAAAACACACTTTTCGGGGGTTGAGCTTGACTCCAAACTCGCGAAGCTTGGCGAAGACCTTTTGAGGTCGGGGATGAGCTCTTTCGAGCGTTTGCCTTGACCACGATGTCGCCGACGTATGCTTCTACGAGCTTTCCGAGGAGCTCTTTGAAGACTTTTCTCGCATGCACCTTTGGAAGGTGGCGCCGGCGTTTTCAAACCGGGGGCATCGTTACGCAATGCATCGCGCCAAACGGAGTGATGAAGGAGGTGGCGAGCTGATCGAGCTCGTTCATCGCGATCCGTGGTAGCCGGAGTAGGCGTCAAGAAAACAGAGTGTTTCACACCGAGGTGGAGTCAACAATTTGGTCGATGCGCGGCAAAGGAAACGGATCCTTCGGGCATGCCTTGTTGAGACCCGTGTAGTCAACACACATTCTCCATTTCCCATTCTTCTTCTTAACTAGTACGTGGTTGGCTATCCACTCGGGATGATACACCTCCTTGATAAACCTAGCGGCTAAGAGCTTATCTATCTCCTCGGCGATTGCCCGGCGTCGATCATCATCGAAACGCGTCTAAGCCTTTGCTTCACCTACCGAGAGCCGGGTTTGATGTTCAAGGAGTGCTCGGCGACTTCCCTCGGTTTGCCCGGCATATCCGAGGCCCTCCACGCGAATACGCCGAGAGTTCGGGCGGAGGAAGTCGATGAGCTCGCTTTCCTATTTGGGGAAGAGCTCCTGACCCCATGCGGAGGGTGCGCCCTTCCCCGTCGATCTTGACCTCCTCAAGGTCCTTCCTGCCTCGAGAACGCACCCGTGACCTTGGCCGATCTCGCCGGAAGAGCTTGTGCTCCCACTTCTTTGGAGGTTCACCCGCCGTGCCTCGCCGGCCACCCTTGAGCTCCTGGGAGTCCTCGGCGCGCCGGCCCAGCCATCATCTTCGGCAGCATCTCCTCTATCTCGATCGGCCGCGTCGGCGTCTTGGACGGCGGCGGCCTCCGCAGCCGGCCGGCGTGCTCGAAGGTGGAGTCGACGGCGATGACCCCTTCGGCCCCGGATCTTGAGCTTGAGGTAGGTGTAGTTGGGGACTGGCCATGAACTCGCGTAGCACCTGCCGCCCGACTCGACAAGTGGTAGGCGTTTTTGAAGGGGAGCACCGAACGTGAGGGACCTCCTTGCGGAAGTTGTCCTGGGTGCCGAAGGTGACGGGGAGGTCGATCCGCCCGAGCGGACCATCTGCTTTCCCCGGCACCACGCCGTGGATCGGCTCCGGCGAGGGGCGGAGTCGTGCCTTGGGGATGCCAAGGGCTTGGAGCGCGTGGATGTAGAGGAGGTTGAGGTCGCTACCTCTCCGTCATCGCACCTTTGCCGAGGCGCTTGGTACCGATGATGGGGTCGACAACGAAGCGGGTACCTCCCCTGCACGGATGCGTCGTGGATGGTCCGCCTTTGTCGAACGTGATCGCCGAGATTCGACCACTTCGGTAGGCAAGGGCGCCGCAGCTCGGAAGAGGACTTCGCGGCGGGTGAGCTTTTGCCTGGCGCTTTGACTCGAGCGGGAGCTCCCCGAAGACCACGTTGACGCACCGCCCTCGATGTAGAGGTAGCCGCCAAACTCGTCGGGGCTGGCCAAGGCCTTATCGCCGCCGCCCTTGTCTCCTCCCCGTAGCATGCCCATCACGTGCTTCTTCATGAGGCGGCAAATCCTTCATCTTGTGCTTGACCGGGCCTCATGGTGTGGGCACGGCGCCTCGAAAGCATCTTGTCGAAGTGCTCTTTGGGGACGGTTACGTGCCGCCCCTGGGGCCGGCCAAGCGCTTGTCCGCCATGGCGACGAACTTCGTCGTCATCGCCGCCTTGGGACGCTTGTTCTTCTTCTTCTTCTTCTTGCGCTGCGTGCGGGAGCGACCCTCGGCGGCGTCGTCGTCGACCCCCTGGGCCCCGCCCTTGCTCGTGACCGGCGGAGACGGCGCCCCCCTCCCTGTGGCGGGGTGGCGAGGTCGAGGAGCTCCTACACCTGCCTTGGGCTTACGGGCGCCGAGCTCATGGATCGTGGTCTCGCAGGTGGTGCCGAACGTGGGCGGTGATGACTTTGAGTCGGAGGCCTCGGAGAGGTTGTTGCGAGCATGGAGAAGCGCCGATGTAGTCGCCAAGGCCCTCCCCTTCTTTGCTTGCACCCCCGGAGGTCCCACGTCGTGCTCCTGGCCCCGGTGTAGGTTCCTCGGAAGTTGCCGACGACGAAGACGTCGCGCAAGTCCTCCCGATTGCGGATGGTGCCCTCTCGGAGGTGCTCGAGCCACGATCGTCGGCCGAGTCCCGCAAGGTAAAGCGGGAGGTTGCGGATGATGAAGTAGTCGTTGTCTGGCGCCCCGCCTGATAGCCGAGGCGGTAGTCCTCGAGCCAAGGGCGGGATCGGTCTCCCCATTATACTTCGCACCGAGGTCGGGGCTCGGAGCGAGAAGAAAACGGCGTCCCTCGTGGATGCGCGAGCCGAAAAGCCCTCGGCCTCCTCAAGCTCGAGCTCGAGGGACGGGCGATCCCGCTTGGGAGACACGAGGCTCCGCGGCGCGTCGCTCCGGCGTGGCTACTACGGCTCTTGTCTTCCTTCGCCGCTTGCGACGGCCCGTGCCGCCACTTTGTGCGTGGTGGGCGCTTGTCGCGGTCATCGCGGTGGCGCTTTGTCGTCGTCCCTCGAGGCACATTCTTGTCGGCCGAGCTTCCGCCTTGCGGCGGGCATTGATGGTGTCCCTCGCATCCGGCCCCGCGACTCGCCGGCCAAGACGTGAAACTCGGGATGCGGGGAGGCCTCGCGCTCCTCCGGCCAGCCGGCGATGTGACGCCGAGCTCGCCGCCGGTGGACCGCTGCCTCCGCCCAGCCTCCTCTTGAGTTGCTCGTGGGTCCTCCGCGGCCTCGGGCTCCTCGGGGGCCAACGCCGCGAGGAGCGCCGCGGCCGCCGAGTGCAGGATGCCCTTCCGAACACCGGCGGGAGGGGCCCGCTCTTGAGCCGCCGCCCCGCCGAGCTCCTCGAGCTCTTCCGGCCAAAGCTCTCGACGCTGTTAACAGGCGGTTGCGGGGCGTGCGTGAGTCCCAAGGCGTGTGTTGCGGCGTCGGCCGAGTGGACCTCTTCTTTCTCTGGCACCCTCGGGGTGTGGCACATGTAGCACCGACGCACAAGGTCGCATCCATGAGGCTCATCCCATCGAGGGCGAGCTCGAGCTCGTGGACACCGGGTCCCCCGGGCTCGTCACCCCAGCAGAGTGGGAGGCCCGGTCGCCCAGTCGGTACATCCCCGGGCGTGAGGCCATCGCGGAACTCAATCCAACCGACGCCGCCTCCTCTCCGGCGCGAAATGTAGGGCCGACGTTGGCGGTGGAGAAGGTCACGCCGCGAACGAGAGCCTCCGTGGGGCTCGCCCCGAGATGTTTCCGAGCGGAGTCCTGATGAGGACGAAGCGACCAAGGCGGCGGACGGACGGACCGGCGCGAGGTCGTTTCGCGCCCCATGCTCGTGGAGGACGGAGCCTGGTGGCGCCATGGAGGCGGTCGGGGATGTCCTCACGCCGCAGACGGCGTGGAAGACAAATGGAGGGATCGCCCGCTGCCGAGAAAGCGATGGTGCCGGGCGCGACGCTAGCGCCGTATGCCGCTTGCCAAGGCGTATAAGCCATCGGTGGGAGAAACGCCGCACTAGCGCCGCCCCTACCGGGCGCGCCAATCAACTGCCGTGGGTCTAATACCACCGCCACGCAATGTCCGGCTAATGCGTCTCCGATGGCCTAGCTCTAGAGACAATGACACAAGATTTATACCGGTTCGGGGTAAATCGCGCCCCTAGTCCAAAGGTGATCACTATCCGAGCTCAAACGCTCATACCGGGCGAGTACAAGCGAAGTCGAGAGGGAGAGGGCTCCCAAGTCTCTCGCGGATTGAGGCTAGTGCCAATATCGAAAGTGTATGTGTGTGTGAGTGCGTGTGTTGAGAATTGAACTTGCCTTGACTCGTGGTCGGCCTTCCCCTTTATAGTCGCAAGGGGCTGGGCATATGAGCTCATCACAAAGCTGAGGACTTGAAGAAACGTAGATACATGTACATGGTGATAGGAGCGCTTTAGAGCTCTCGGGTGAGCTCACTCAGCGGACACGAGCTTCCTTCGAGCCCGCAGTACTGGATGCCGAAATTGGTCGCCGCCGCACGCTGAATCGTGGTTTGGCTGTGGTCAGCGGCCGCCCGTCCCTAATCGTAGTTGAAGATGTCTTCTGTATGGGGAGGCCCATACCGAGGATGGGGAGGGTGTACCTCGTGATGTACCCGCACGGCCGGCATCGGCGGGTTGTTGAGTCGACGGGGCATGGCGAGATGATTGTTTGACAGCTTTTTCCCCACCGTAGTCTGGCCGTGGCCACGCGTTGTCCGCCGTGGAGTTGTTGAGCTTGTCGAGAGTTGTTGACCAACTCCCGCACTCGCAGTTCTCCGGTAAGGCAGCGGATGAGCCTCGGTGGTCGCCATGAGGTTCGGCCGCAAGGGAGCTCTCGAGCGAGGCGCAAAGAGGTCCCCGAAAGTGAGGTCGAGCGCGACGAAGACGGGGAGCTCGTTATGGGAGAGCTCGAGCGAGGCGGAGGCTTTGTCCTTGCGCTGAGAGCTCGCTACCGTGAAGACTCCCCCGTTCTTCGCTAGGACGCCTTGTCTCTCGTCGGCGGAGTCCGGAGCCGTGTTTGCTAGTCGATAGCAAGTTGGGAGCTCGCTTATTGGTATCCCAAATATCGATCCCCACACAAAGTTTACCAAAATTTTCGTGGATTCATGCCTTTGAAGTTGGCATTCCGCCTACCTTAGGGGTCAGCCGTTGGGGGTCAACTTTATTTTTAACTAAACTTCTAACCCAAACTTTGAAGTATGTTCTTATAACAGAGTTTCATAATGAAGGTCACTAGAGGAGAAGAGAAAGTTAAGTCAAGAATGGTTATATTGAAAGATCAATTAACGCGAAGGAAGTACGAAGGCCTTCAAGGTTCGAGCTTCTCGATGGAGTTCAAAAGGGAGGCTTCGCCTAAAGACCTTCGCAACCAATATACCAAGAAAGCTCAAGACAAGATATGCAAAGATAACAAAAAATGGTTTCACCAAAAAAGTTTAGATATAGAATTTTGTTATTTGTAAAGTTTGTCATTTATCTAGAATTACGGCCGTGGGGCCTATAAATACCCCCTAACATCTCTTGTAATGGACATGTTGTACCGATCACTTTGTGACTAAGTATTCATCAATAAACGTGTTCGAGTATTTTACCCAACAAAGAAGTTAAAAAAATTTGGTACAGCCTTGCACATACTGTAGATTGTTTTTTTTGACATGGAACAAACTTATATTAGCAAAGATCTTCTCGCAGCGCCTAACAGACCGCAAGTTTACATCCGAGAGTGCCACATGCATTGGGCAATCGACCGAAAGTGAGCAATGTTAGAGCATACAAGTGGTTCTAGTGAACTAGAAGAAGCACTCAATGCTTGCCTAGCTAAAGAATCATGCAGATAGAGTTCATTGCTCTTCTAATCTTGAAAAGTGAAGCTTCTTGTCGACTAATTGCATTGTTGGCGCCCTATGTGAATGGTTTTGCTCTCCAACTGCGGGTTGCTAGAGTGACCGGAATGGAGCAAATGTACAAGAGTCCGTGGAATCGCACAAGTAGTTCACCTCCTTGAGGTTGAGTGCATCGCCTACCGTGGTCGCCAGAGCTAAAGGCCGCCACCATGAAGATCGACGAAACTCCATGCACCCGTGCCTTGATGAAGAGCATCGCGCCGGTGAAACCTCGCGGTTTAGCATGAATACTCCAATTCCAAACCGATCCGAGCTTGTGTGTAGTGGTCCGAAGGTGGATGCATCCACATAGCATCTAATCCCTTCGATGAGCGTCGGGTTGCTTACCGCGGTACAAATCCTCCCCGACCCGCAATAGTGGCTATCATACCTTGGCTTTGTTGTGTTGGTGTCCGCGAAGACGGCCGCTACCGGAAGGCATTTGCACTTGGTAGTTGCCGTGTCACCATCGGGTCGATGAAGTGGTGGTGTATTGCAAGTCGCTAACGAATCGGTTGCCTACAAATTGAGAATCCATACCTTGAGTTTGATCCCCATGATGGTGGCACTGTGACGCTGTTTGTCGTTGCATCCTCGCTGTGTATGCACATCATGTGGACCAGCCCGGTGACCTGTAAGGGAAGAGAGAGAAAGTGGTTGTGTGTTCTATTGAGCTCCTGGGTGTGGATCCTTGTTCACCAACAGCCGCAAAAAAATTTGCATATGTGCTCTTGTCTTTGCATGCACCGAAAAGGCGGTCCAAGTTTTTCGGTGGTATCTATTATCGTTTTCTTGCTTTCCGGATGTACCACATGGTGAATAAAGTGTTGCGTAGAATATTATCGAGGGGGTTAGAGGTAATGAGTAGCGGAAGAGAGTTTTGTATGCCATCCTCCCGTTGGGTGATTACCTCGTGTTTGTAGTGGAGGGTGAGCAAGGCCCAAACCTCGCATTGGAAGATCACATTGGAAGAACAGATGATTGTCATTTTTCAATTGCTCCACAAGTAAGTGCGGTGTTGGTCTATGTGAGTGGAGTATCTTCCTGCTCTTTCCCCTGTGGCAATGGCTCTCCTAATAATTTTTCCAAGCAAAGGTTTTTAGGAGTGGAGGGATGGTTTTACTTTTCCAAACTTTTTGTAAAATTTGATTGGCATCATGGGTAATGCTTCGGATCCTTGGTTGGGTAAGCTATGATTGCGGTTAGAGGCAAGGTGGGTGTAGATAGGTTTGGTTGTGCAAATCCCATTGGTTGCAGTGTCCATCTAAGTATATCTTGTTGGGTAGAGTCGACAATGTGGGTGTTGTGGATAGCTTGAATGGCTTCTGGAGAGAAAGTGTTGTTCGTAAGTCGTTGATTCCATGTGTGTGTGCCGTGAAGCCATAGGTCAAGCCCACGTAGAAGGCAAGGGGGGTTGGACACACGGGAAGAATAAGGTGGTTATGAATGTCCTTCCAAACAGAGGTCCACGGGGTGGACCAAATAGAGGTATCACCCGCATGAACTGTAAATCACGCTTGGAGTCAAGATGATGTCTCACCCGCAAAACAGAGGACCAAAAAGATAGATTTTTGCAAATTGATTAGTAGGTGCTGTCCGTAAAGAGTTGTAAGGGTAATATTTGGCTTTGAGTATGGAGGACGTAAAGGGGTTTTTCGTGGTTGCAACATTCCAGGCTGAATGAATAAGTAAGCTTTGGTTGATGACTTCCATATTTCTTATGCCGAGTCCCCCTTGTTCCTTTGACCTCGCACATGTCATCTAAGGACCTCAGTAAGCAATAGGGTTAGTGTCCTGTTCGTCTCCGAATGCACTGCCCACCGTAATCTCCTTATGATTGTGTTAATCTTTTCTATAAAGGTTTTGGAGAAAAGAACCGTAGACATATAATAGATAGGAATAGAGGACAAAATGCAGACTTAATATATTGCAATTTACCAAAGATGGTTTAGCTTGTTAGCCTTGATAGTACCAAATTTAGCAAGGAACTTACCATATATGAAATCATAAGCTTTGTTTTTGTCCTTGTGGACTGAAGATCAAGGGATGACCTAGGTGCATGGTTCTAGGTTGCGTGGGTTTTGAACAGGGAAAAAAAATGACTTTGATATCATTTTTTATATTGGAAGGCACATTCTTCTTTGAAGTAAATGGAAGATTTTGGAGATTTGGTATCCGACCGACGATTGGCTGTAAATCATAAAAAGATAGTCTTAATGAGTTGAGCCTCCTCAGACTTTGTTGCACCCGCCCAGGAGGATTAGATCATTTGCAAAAAGAAGTGAGTGTATGGCAGGACCACCCGTTCCTAAAGTAACCCCCGCAAGGTTATTGTTGTGAAGACTTTCTTGTAGTCCGATAGAAAGTTCATTAATAGCTATTACAAACAGATAAGGAGAGAGGGGACATCCTTGACGAAGTCCTCTTTGAGAAGTGAAGTAATGGGTAGGAGCATCATTGACTAGAATTGCAAACTCAGGGGGAGGAGATACAAGTGTGTATTAGATTGATGAACCTATCGTTTAGCCCCAAAATTTGGAGAGCCTGTGAAATAAAACTCCATTCTAGCCTGTCAAAAGCTTTAGCCAAATCAATTTTTAAAAGAAAAGCGTGAGTTTTTCAACTTTTCAAGTTGAAGGAGTGAATAATCTCTTGAGTGATGATAACATTGGAGGAGATGTGCCTCGTGAGCAATGAAAGCTGATTGGGCTTGGTGTATATAACCTGGAAGGTGGGGTTTAAGACGATTGGCTAGGGATTTAGTTAGGATTTTGTAAATGACATTGCAAAGACTAATAGGCCTAAAATCTTTTGGGACAGTAGGTTGAGTGACCTTAGGGATGAGAGCTATAAAAGTCTGGTTAAAATCAGGAGGCAAGTGTGCATTAGTATAAAAGTCTTTTTTACCATTTTGTAGATATCCTCCTTCGCCCAAGGCCATGTCGACTTGTAGAAGGCTGCATTAAGTCCATCAGGACCCGGTGCAGCATTGCTTCTCATTTCCTTGATAATGTCCTGAATTTCCTGCATAGTAGGAACAGAATAAGTGTACCTGAATTCTGAAGCTCTTTCCACTGCCTCCTCCTCTAGGTCCCGTTGAATGGTTTGGGACCGTGGAGCCGACCGATGTGAGTGAGAGTTCGCCTGCGTTCTCGGTTTGTGTTGGTGGCTTGAAGGTATCAGTCAATGGCGGTGTGGTCGCCGGGTCTGTTGGTTGTCGGTGGTAGGAAGATGGGAACGGGAATGGGTGGGAGTAGTGCTGCTGATTTGTGAGGAAAAGATATTTGTGAAGTATGTGACCAAGGTATGTGCTAGTTGACCTGGTGTGGTGGAGGTAGTGCCATCAGGATTGGTTAGATAGGTGATTCTGTTTTTCGTATTCCTCTTTATGATAGCCTTGTAGAAGTAGGCAGTGTTTACTGTCTTCCTCTCTTGCCCAGTTTTTCTTGGCCCGTTGGATATGGTATTTCTCCTCTTTATCAAGAATCTCTTGGTGTTGTTTGTGGAGGCTTTGCTGTAGGTTGTGATCTTGTTGAGAGGGGTGTAAGTTTTGTTGATCTAGGATTCTATTCTTTCTAACAGGAGCTTATTGTTTGGCTTCTTCTTCCTCC